>VUQH01082114.1:11764-30427 GCA_015106775.1 Etroplus canarensis | reverse complement strand
TGATTTGGCAAAGTTTTTACGCCGGATGCCCTTTCTGACGCAACCCTCACCATTTACCCGGGCTTGGGACCGGCACTAGGACTACACTGGCTTGTGGGCCCCTGTGGCTGGTTTTTTTAATCTACCATGGTGACCCCTTGGGGATAATACAAGTGAGGAGGAAAAGGTACCAGTGTGTGGATCTGTTCTTGTCAAATCATTTTATAGTCAGGGAGAGTTTTTTAATTATATACAATGGATGAAACTAGCTAGGGAGAAGATTTACTACTTTAAGGTGTAGTGGTGGGGTATTGGTGCAAAATACCAGAATCAACATATTAATTTAAACTGAAGTATGTAAAATCTTTTTTTTTAAAAAAAACAAAAACAAAAAACAAGTAATTCAACCATGTCTATTTATCATATTCAGTTGTTGCTAATATCCCTCTGATACAATTTCTGTTACATTTTATAAAACCTAATTAGTATGATCAAATATAATAAAGCCATACTGATGTTATTTGAAATAATCTAAAATGCCCTTTCAAATGTCCTTGAACTTGAAAAGTTTATTTTACAACATGTGATGCACAAACACACAGAATCAAACTCCTTGACAAATGTACACAGTGAGAATGATGTCAGTGTGTTAAATGCTTAATAAATGTAAATTTCCTAAAACTTGCTCTGAACAAGTAAAATTCATAGCAGAGCATCAGCAGTGTTTGGAAGTGAGAAAGTTTAAAGTGAACTCTAGTCCTGATCACCCTTTGGGAGTTTTTAGAGGTGCATTTGTAGTTTAATTTTCATCTCACTGGGCTGTTAGTCATTTATCCTACGCAATTATTTGGTAGCAAAATGAGCTAGGACCAAGATACACATATTTGGTAGAAGGCACATTATCTTTGTTTAAGAGGATGAAGAAAGCTTAACTTACAGTAGATCACTGAAGAACTCAGCTGATGTTTTGTTGCTGTTATGAATGACTACTACCATAATATTTAGAAAACAGTGGCAGATAAAGAAATACTCCACAATGACTATGTTCAAACTTTTAATTGGTAGTGTATATACTAACTTTTATGGTAATCCATTCAGTACTTATTACACTTGGTCATAAAGCTATGGCTTGAGTGACATATTGAATAGAGTTGCAACTTGAAGCAAATTTTAAAACTACAAACAACATACACAAACTGTCATGAAAAGAGAATTAATTTTATTCTATATCAATACTTCATGGCTATATCTATGTCTGCAAACCTGAACAACCAGGGGATGGTAGAAGTATATACTTTTTACTGAATTCTTCACCAAATAACAAGGTAAGTAATTTTGTATATTATGACAATGCATTGTTTTGCTTTCTGCGTATTATGCAATGAACAACACCCTACCATTGACCTTTTACCTAACTGACTATTTTGTATGCAGTTGTTTTTGTGTGCCCTTAAACAATTGAATTTTGCCACAATCTTTAAAAAAAATACTATGAAACTGTATCAAGCTTTACATGTAAGTTTGAAAAGTTTTACTTTACAATAAGAGCAGAATCACAGACTATCAAGCATATACACATGAAAATTGTATGACAGACTTCTTGATCCTAAAAATGGAAAGGGTTGATCAGACTTTGAAGAGCCCGATAATGGAAGTGTGCACCCTGGAATTTCATTAGGCCTATGTAAGAAACTATTTAGTCTAAATAGAGGAGTCCTTGAATTTATCTGTTTGTAACAGTTAATTATTTTTTTCTTACAATAACCTGCCATGTCGTACAACTCTGTTGTGATTACTTCTTTCTATTACTGATGTTTAGCTAGCCATTAATTGAAATAATAATGATAATAAAGGATGAACACAAGATATGTCTGCAGTAATGTGGCACTGAAAATGACCCCTTCATTATAGACTGAGTCAGGAGCTGACTAAGATTAATGGTAGACATTATGGACAAGGAAGCTAAATGTTCATTTGCTGACCAACATCTTGCCCTTAACACAGCTCATTCATTATCGTTAGGGAGATGTTTGGACTACCAAATCTAATTATGATAAACAACTAGTAAATGAACTTGGGGTGTCACTACTACCACACCATATTGTCTTATGTAATATATCAAATCATACAAACACACAAAAGTATGGTCAAAAGATTGGAGAAAAGTTTTACTGGTTGTACATCAGATATGCAAGGTCACACCAGTGTGTGCTGCACAATAAGATACATGTAAACATGATCTGGATAAAGATACAGTGTGCATTTGACGATGGGGGGCTCACAATTTCTGTGGCCGCTCGGATGTGTATTACTTTATGGAGAGCGATAAATGCGTCACAGAGCTCTTTTGCATTTTACAGGCTCTATTTTACTACAAAGCAACTTCACTTATCCTCCTGACCTTTGCCTGTGAGGTGGCCAATCATTCTTGGAGGAGTCCTGCTCTCCTTAGTGGAGTAGCATATGGAGTATTGTATGTTCGGCCCCACAACTGGAAGAAAAAAAATCTTCTGAAGTCGCACCTGAGACTGTGGTTTTCCGGAAACATCTACGGGGATGTGTTATAATCAGTGGAGATTACATCCTGGATATTGAAAACAGTTATTATATTTCAGTAGGAGACACCAAATTGACTTTGCACTAATGTGAAAAAGCACAGAAAAACCACTAGCAACACCACCTGTAATTATATTTTACAGGAAATGTTTTTGTGAAACTGTAGAAACGATGAATCATTATTAAAGATTTTTCTTATGAGAAGTATGATATGATATTTTAAAGTATTCTTTAATACATGCGTGGCTGATAATTAAGCATTACAGGCAGTAAGTATAACACTTTTATAAAAAAATACAAAATATTTAGAGCAATATGATTTTGATGTCCTGATCTTTCAAAGACTATGTCTACTGGTTCTAGTTGTTTGTGTCATGGTCTTGCATTTTTTGTAGTGTAGTTCTGCTTATTGTTGCATTTTTACTTGTCAGAGCCTCCCTTTGTTGCTTTCAGTTCCCCAGTGTTTTCCCTGATGTATTCTTGTCTGACGTCAAGTTTGCTGTTGTGTCATATTCTGTCTTGTTTTCCATTCCTGTTTTATTTTGAAGCCCACTGAGTCTTGTGCATCTATGTTCAATTTACTTCCCGCCCCCGATTGTTGCCACCTGTGTTCCTGTCCCTCCTGTTTCTCATTTGCTCGTTAGTCTGTGTGCGTTTAAGCTCTGTGTGTTTTCATTTCTTTGTTGCGTCATCTCTCCAGTGTGGCTCCCCTACCCGTGATTGTTGCCTCCCCGTTTGTAGTTTGATTTAGCACTACAGATTCCTGTTCTTTGTTTATCAGCAAAATAAAGCCTGTTTTAGTTAGACCCTCCTGTCTTCAAGTCCTGCATTTGGGTCCACCTTAGCACACTCACACAATGGTTCACGACAGAATGACGCGACCAAAAATGGGCCCAGCGAATTGCAACCTTAAGCCGGAGGAACTGCAGGGGGTCTTCAAGGAGCTGCGAGATTTGTTTCAGGCATTTGAGAGGTCAGAGAAACCAGTGCTTAGATTGGCTAAGCTCCTCCGCATCCTGGACTTTTTTGATTCCCAGCCCTGCCTGCAGTCCTTTCCCGGCAAGCTAAAGCTCTGGCATTCTGTCTTCAATGCAAGGAGAAAATTGTTGGTGGATATGCATGGGTCGGACCTTTGCACCCCCTCCACTACCGCCGGCATCCCGACCTCCCAGCACCTCACCCCTGCCTCAGCTCCAGCCTGGACTGTCGCCGCCGGAGCAGCGCGCTGAGGAGCTGTCGCCGCCGGAGCAGCGCGCTGAGGAGCTGTCGCCGCCGGAGCAGCGCGCTGAGGAGCTGTCGCCGCCGGAGCAGCGCGCTGAGGAGCTGTCGCCGCCGGAGCAGCGCGCTGAGGAGCTGTCCGGCCCAGTTCCCAGGTCAGCCGGCAGGAAAAGACGGTGCACAAGGCGGCGGCACCCCAAGGAGCCTCAGCGTGGACTGCCTGTTTCCGCGTCGGCGGAGCAGCGTGCATCATCGGAGCCATCTCAGGAGCCAGAGGCATATTCACTCCTTCCTTTCTCTTCCCTCGAGTCTGTGAGTGAGCCTCAGGCATTAGCATTTCTGGTCTGTGTCCCTCAGCCTAGCCTCTCAGTCTGTATTCCACTGCCAGGGCCTCTACCAGTCTGTCTCTCTCTGCCCGTAGCTTTACTTTACTTCTAGTTTATTTGAAAGGGGACAGTGTAATTTCATAAAACACATGATTATACATGGTTAAAAAAGCCAGAGCTGGCATGGCTGTCTGTCTCTCCTCGCCCGCAGCTGGCATGGCTGTCTGTGTGTCCAAGGGGGTGCCTGCTAAGCGTGAGTCCAAGCCTGCAGACAGTGTTCCTGTGCCTGAGCTCTCGGCCTCCGGGTCAGATCTCAGTTCCCCAGTTTGTGTTTCTGAATCTGTGTGTCTGTCTGTAGCCCCAGAGCCTGTCCCTAGCTCAGTTCCCCTAACTTTAGTTTGTCTGTCTGACCCCCCTTCCACACACACACTTTTTCTTCTCCTTCTCCCTCTGGTTCTGGGAATGGCTCCCCGGCTTGGTCAGCTATTTCGCCGGGCTCACCATCAGCCACCGGTGAGGGGACTTCCGCACCATGTCCATCGGCCGCCAGAGGGGTGGTCTCTTTGCCGGCCTCCTCCTCGGCCACCAGAGGGGTGGTCTCTTTTCCGGCCTCCATGCTATCATCGGCCGCCAGAGGGGTGGTCTCTTCGCCGGTCTCCATGCTATCATTGGCCACCTGAAAGGTGGTCCTTTGGCCTCTGTCCTCATTCGCCCGAGTGGTGGTCTCTCTGCCGGCCTCCTCGTCGGCCATCTGAGTGGTGGCCTACAGACTGTCTTTGGTCTGTTTGAGCCTCTGGGCCTTGTGCCCTGAACTTTGGACCCTTTTTTGAACTTCTGTGGACTTTTTGGACTTAGGTATGTTCTGTTTGCTCCTGGTTTTTTGTTTTGTCCTCCGTTTCTGGGCCCCCTCCTCCCACCCATGTCTTGTTGCCCTTGTTTTTGTTTTAGGAACGTCGGGAGCCGAAAGAACTGAAAGAAAAGAAGTTCGAAGAGAAAAGAAGAAGCTCGTTGTCATCAGTTACTGATCATCAATTCCCTCTCAGAAAACTATTTAACCATTAACAAATCTTTTGCATTTTCTGAAAAACTTGTTAAGGTTATTGAGTCCTGATTTTTTTGATTACCTATGCACCAACAAATTAATGTTGATTATATCAAAAGGTGGAAAGTATTTACAGTAATTCAATATAAATGTACCACCATGTACCAAAGTGAAGCAATTGTGCTCAAAATCATGAGGTAGAATCAGACATGTCATGTGATGAAATGGTTTTGAAGTTAAATTTCATTATAGGCTCTTATAAATGTAAAATAGTTCTTTTATTTTCATAAGCTATTTTACTGATTTAGTTGTTGTCATGGTGGCTGGTAGCAGACCCAAATGCGAACAGACACAGGAGTAAAAGAGACTTTAAAGTACACTGTTCAAGATAATACAGTCTACAGGAATATTCAGGAAAAGTCATTAGAGGCAAATGTGGAGCATAGCATGGGCTGGAGAGTTGTTTTTTTCTAACAGGTGGTCCAGTGGGGAGTTCAAACAATCCCGAATGATTTAGATTTCCAGGGTTAAGAGTTACAGTCTAGACAGTGTGAGAGTGGGTCAGGCAGTATTCCTCAGAGTGATTCTAGTAGGCGTTTGGCAGAGCTGAAGGAAGCAATGGGCAGAGCTGTTTAGTAGCATAAACTAGATTACACAAAACACGAGCCTTAATATGGCCAGGCTTACTACAGCCAAACATCCCAGCAGAGTGTAGAGGGAACTGCTTGGCTGAAGTAGCCAGGTAAAGAACGATGGGGAACAGGTGTGCAGCCACACTCCACCCAGACACGCCCATGCCTGAGAACTAAACAAATGAGATTAATTACCCACCTCCATCCCAGACTAAAGCTACGATCATGCTGCAGGTCAGTTCCGATTTTTTGCTGAGATCCGTTTTTTGCATGGTTATGTATTATTACAATTTAAATGGGACCACCATCAGACTCCAGTGTGAACAATCCCCAGCCCTGAAGCGATCCTCCATGGATAAAAGACCCTTTTCTTTCATCACTATACTGTACATTGTATGTGGAAACAGTAACTTGATGCGCCCCCATCACTGATCCAGAATAAGATGGATTGAACCAATGTTTACTTGTTAAAATACAGACAGCAAAAAAACATCCTTGTGAGAATGAATCAGTGACATTGTTAGTTCTGACTCCATCTTGTTAAATGCTCTGGGTGGTCTTTTGTCCATCAAGCTCAGGTCCTCTACCAGTGGCCTCGGACTTCGTGTTTCTGCACAGAGGTCTCAGCTCAGCTGTTCCTGTAATCTGCTGGAGCCCCTCTCGCAGTTTGGGGCTCACTGTCCTGAGTGTTCCAGTTACCACGGGGACCACTGTTGCCTTCAGCTTCCACATCTTTTCTAGCTCTTCTCTAAACCCTTCATATTCCTCAAGCTTCTCATGTTCCTTCTTCCTCATCTTCCTTGCCATCACTTGGGACTGCTACTTCTGTCACTGCAGCCTTCTTCCTCTGCTTGTCCACCACTACTATGTCTGGTTGGTTAGCCATCACCAGTTTGTCTATCTGTATCTGGAAGTCCCACAGGATCTTAGCTCAGTCATTCTCAGTCACCTTTGGAGGTGTATCCCATTTTGACATTGTTACTTCCAGGCTACACTCGGCATACTCTAATGACCAGCAGTGTAGGCGTAGTGTTGATTGCCTGGGTCTTGTTATTCCATTTTGGCTCACTTCTCAGGATTTGCCTTACTCTCTGCAGATATTTAGCGGGTGTAGCTTTCCTAGTGGCCTCTTCATAGTTCTCATTTAGATGTGGGAATCAAAAGTACTTAAAGCTACCCTCAATGTCTGCTATGTTACCTTCTGTGAATTGATGTCTCGTTCACTCCTGGCATGCCACTTGATGTCATTGACTGATGTTTGCTCCATTCCGTAGTCGTTATCCGTAGCAGATCTTGTTGATGATCTGGCTGAGGGGGTTCAGGCCTATGCAGAGCAGCAGCGGGGACAGAGCATCTCCTTGGCAAATCCAGCACTTGAGGGTGACTTGTGCTATTGACTTGGAAGTTGGCCTCTAGTGTTATCTTCCACCGCCCTGTTAAATTCTTGATGAAGGCTCTTTGGGTCTTGTTTATCTTGTACATTTTTAGGCATTCCAGGATCTATGTGTGAGGGATTGAGTCATAGGCTTTCTTGTAGTCAATCCAAGCAGTACACAGGTTGGTCAGTCTGGTCTTACAGTCTTGGGTGACTGTTCTGTCTAGTACTAGCTGGTGTTTTGCTTCCCTGGTATTTATGCCAATTCCTTTCTGGGCCTTGCTCATACATTGAGCCATGTGCCTGTTCATCTTAGTTGCTATGATGCTTGATAGGAGCTTCCATATTGTGCACAGGAAGGTTATTGGCCAGTAGTTGGTTGTGACTGGTCACTTCTGGGGATCCCTCAGGATCAGGACTGTCTGGCCTTCAGTTAGCCATTCCTGGGGCATCCATCCATTAGCAGCTGGTTGGCTTGTGCTACCAGGCAGATGGAGTGCTGTTAGCTTCCTTAGCCAATAGGTGTGAATCATGTCAGGGCCTGGTGTTGTCCAGCTCTTCATATTCGAGACTCTTTCTTGGATGTCTGCCACTGTGATGTGTTGTGAATAGGCTGTTTAAGTAATTGATTGATTGAGTGAATATATTTTATTAAAGAGTGTAAACAGGCAATATATATATATAATCTTTGAGCAGAAATATGTGTGTATCATAAGTTGATTTTTGACCAGGATGTGTGCATGCTTGCTATCATAGTTGACCTTTGTGCATAGTTATCTGTGTACTTGTGACCAGACGTTGACCTTTTGTGCAGGTTCAAATGTGGAACTGTAACTGCTACTCTGTGTAGAGAAACAGGAAATTTTAGACACTACATGCGGAGCAGACGTGTAGACTGAGGAACCTGTGCTGAAAGGAAGACGTCAACAGTTGCAAGTTCCTGAAACTGGCTGAACTTTAATGAATAAAATACCTTAAAAGGGCATATGTGTTGTATAATGTCTGATCCACATCCAGGGCAGAAGGAAATCGCGTCAACCAGAACAAGAGACTGTGGACCAATTAGAAGGAGATATACTCAAAGATCCAGGAGACTATATAATGTGCGACTTGTCCTTTGTTCAAGGTCCCTCTCCTGCTCAGCTCATGTGTAAATTGTGAACCAGGCTCAGGCAGACTTCGTGCCCTGGTGAGTTTTGGGGAGATTGAGGGGGACCCAAAGCTCAAACTCTGTTTGGGCTTTGTCTCTTGATTAATGCCAATAAACTTCAATATGCTAAAGTATTATAGTCTTTTGTTATTGATTAGTTATTGATTAAGTTTCATCCAGGCTTCAAAGAATCCTCAGGGCGAGGAGGGGCACCGGCCAAAGAGGAGAGTTTCCGCCCTAACAGATGGTTACTGGATCATGCTCAGGGAGAATATTCTGCATATCAAACAGTGCAATTTATGGGATCCTATATTGAGTGTAGTTCCCACACTTGTCTACCTACGCTAAATTTAAAAAATGAGAGTTCCACTGATTGAGTGACAAGCTTTCATGACAGCTGATCTCACTTGACAAGTCACATTTTCAGACAGAATTGGAATGAGTTGTGAAATTAGGCTTGTTGTCAAGATCACGCTCTCATCCTTGATGAATATGAAGAAACACCAGAAAAAACAGACCTGCGTCATACTCAGTTGTCTTTTTCATCATTGAAAAATTGGTAATAATAAAGGTATTTTGAAGAAAAATATTATTTTCAGTGCAGAATTGGATGGTTGGAAGAGGCAGCAAGAAATCAGAATCGAAATCAGAATCAGACTACTTTATTAATCCCAGGGGGTGAAACTGCATTGTATTACAGATGGGGACACAAGCCCCTCTCACCATGGAGGGTTGTGTCAGGAAGGGCATCTGGCGTAAAATCTCAGCCAAATTACCAATGCGGATTAATCCGCTGTGGCGACCCCTTGGGGAGAATACAAGGAAGCAGCCGAAGGTTCAGAGAGATACTCAGTTATATATAAAGAAATATACATTTAAAAGGCAAGCTATCACTGGGGGAAATTATAGAGTTTGGTGGCCACAGGTAGGAATATTTTCCGGTGGCGTGCTGTGGTACATTGAAGCAGAATGAGTTAGATGCAGAACGTGCTCCTATGCCGGTCCAGCATGTCATGGAGAGGGTGCGAATGATCCCTGGTGCATCCCTATGTTATTTATTGGACAGCAATTCATGCCTTCAAGGAGCCTTTGAGTGGTGGCCACAGGATCTCACATTCTGACTCTGATACTCTGGATGTTATAGGCATTGACCTTTGTTTTTCATTTACTGAGGAAACAATTACACAAGCTGGTGTCCTTCAGTTGTGATACAGGAGTCAGTCAATTTCTATACTGAATATGCAACATGACATGCTTTAGTAGAAGAAGCTATACCTGTGGTAGTGAATGTATAAATGTGATTCCTCCACTCTGTGAATGCTGTGAGATATAGTACAGAAGTCGTTTTCACTAATGTGTCACTCAGTATGAAAAGCAACAAAGCAGTCACTTCGACAGCATTCTCTCTGTGTATGTCAGTTGGCTGTAAAATATTGATAACTTTAAACCGGTGACTATACTTCATTGATAGCTATAAATGATTTTTTTTTCTCTTTTTCTGTCAGCCAGTTTTTCCCTTTGAGATAAAGGGAATGTTTATTGTGAAGGGTATATTTTACTTTTTTTGTTATCCATCCATCTCTCTCATCGTATCCTCCAGTGGCTAAAATCAAAAAATAGTGATTATTGTTAACTTGTACAGGGTAAACCTTTGTCATTGGGCTCTTCATTGTGAGAACACTTTATACCACTCTGCTGAAGGTCATTTTCGACTGACAGCTATGTTCATAGTGCTGTACTTGAGGGAAACACACAAATAACCTTCAACATCAGAGGACTGATTAAAAAAAAAAAAACTTTATTGGACATTTAGAAAAATAGAAGGTAAAAATATATATACCTGTTCAACTGCTCATTATCACAAACATCTATTCAGCCAATCACTTGGCAGCAACTCAGTGGAGCCATAGTCAAGACAACCTGCTGAAGTTCAAACAGAGCATCAGAATCAGAATACTTTATTAATCCCAGGGGGGAAAATTGCATTTTATTGTAGACGCTCAGCCAGATATAAATAAATATGAATTTGAAAGCATCAGAATGGAGAAGAAGATATTTAAGTGACTTTGAACATGGAATGGTTGTTGGTGTCTGACAGGTTGACTGAGTATTCAGAAACTGCTGATCTACTGGGATTTTCCCATACAACTATCTGTAGGGTTTACAGAATATCAGTAGGATTTATCAGAATCGGAATCAGACTTAGAATGGTCCAAAAAAAGAGAAAATATCCAGTGAACGGCAATTCTCTTGGTGAAAATGCCTTATCAATGTCAGAGGTCAGAGGAGACTGGCCAGACTGCTTCAAGCTGGTAGGAAAACAACGGTAACTTAAACAGCTACTCATTACAACCAAGGTATGCAGAAGAGCATCTGTGAACCTTGAGGCAGATGGGCTACAGCAGCGGAAGACCACACCATTTGCCACTGATGTTAGCTAAGAACAGGAATCTGAGGCTACATTTCACACCGTTCACTCTTATTGGAAAATAGACTAGAAAAACATTTCCTGGTCTGATGAGTCACAGTATTCCTTTAATTTTTTTGAGCAGTGTATAAAGTGTCATAGCACCTTATCATAGCAGCTCAATATTGTGAAGGATATTGCTGTATTAGTTGGTGCAATTGACACTTGTCTCAAAATGCCACTTAAAGAAATTGCAGTGGTGTTGTTTTGGTTTGGTGGTTGTTGTTATTTTTAGTCACACTCAGTGTCTAACAATATCAGTGCAACCTGGTCAGTAAGTCATTTGATCTGGGAGCTCAGAGGTTTGATAAATAAATTACTTTAGGTCCTGATAGTAACAAGGTATACTTGGAATAGCATGCACAATTGAAAGATGTGATTTGTGGGGTCTGTGAGAGATTGAATTACACATCAGGGCTGAACTGTTTACTTCTGTGTAGAGCAAGAGATAAGTGTATGCCTCCATACCACGGTCCACTGAATTTGATGATTAGCATATCATGTATATAAGAATGCCATAAAATAGAGTAGATTTACTTTATATAAGTTAAACCTCTTATTATCATAGCTGGCTGTTACAGGTGTTCTAATCTTTCCTTAGAATCAATACAATTTCATCATCTGAAGGGATTTTTATAGCTGTTCATTTAAAAGCCATTTATTAACAGTCATTTATAGAAATTGGAAAGAGGCTGTTAAAAGCCTCACAGCTGGGTACTTTTCTGCTGTGACCTCTGCCCACTCATGGCTTTCAGGTGTCTATGTGACTTCAATTAGCCAGAACTCATTTTTTCCCCCATGTTCTCTCCTTTGTCTAGTTCCCTGTGGCGGTGTATTAACTGAACGCAAAGGCACTATTCTCTCTCCTGGATATCCAGAACCATATGCCAACTATTTGAACTGTGCCTGGAAAATCTCTGTGCCTGAGGGAGCCGGCATCCAGGTATGAAGATATAGATGCAGATCTTAGCAACATCATGTTTGATGAGACATTAAGAGATTATTTTTTGAGTAGATCCATTACTGACACGTGGCTCAGTTCTTATATCAAGCAACCTACTCATGATTGTTTTCTATTTCTTTTTTAACTTTTTCTGTTTTTCATACTTTCTGATATTTGTATTAAGTTGTAGTTCTCTTTCAGATTCAAGTTGTGACCTTTGCCACAGAACACAACTGGGATTCACTGGATTTTTTTGACGGCGTTGATAGCAGTGCCCCAAGGCTTGGTAGCTACTCAGGTAAATCTGATACTACTGAATTTTAGTTGTCAGCTCCCACTTGAATTTCAATCAGACATCACGAGGCCCCAGCAAGAGACAGATGTGGTGATGGAGCTGATGACATTTGGCATGTCCTTTGAGAATGCTGTCAAAAAACAGTAAAAGAAGAAGAAAAAAATCCCTCCTCTGTCACACAGTGTCCCGGCCTTTGCATTAGAGATCTTTATAAGGTGTTTCAGTCTCGAACTTTACACTTCTAGTGTTGCCTTAGGCCTCACATTATTCAAAATGGTGCATTTGCCACCTGGTAACCCATAAAAAAGAGGTCATCACATCATTTTAGATGCTGCATTCAGGACTAAGAGGAGCTGGTGTAACACAATGACTTCAGCCATGATCTGGACGTCTCATTTAAGCAAAAAAAGCCTCTTTGAAGTGACGCAGCACCACAGTGCAGCTCTAACTGTAGTGTAAAAAGGGTCTGGCATTATAAATGGGTAGAAATCATTTTTAGCTTTGGTAATTTGCAGCGAGACACTGACATGTAATTGTAATCATCTTTATCAGTTTAGCCAAAGACATCGGAAATAGAGAAAATGTTCCATGATCTCCGTGTAGCCACATGTGCAGGATATTTAATTTTAAGTGGAGATTTTTTTGCACATGCTCGCATGGTTTTAATGGGGTCAAATCCATAAAGTGAACTACACATGTTCTTATCAAAGTTTTGTATTTTGTATGATATAGGTACAACAATTCCCCAACTGCTGAACAGCACATCCAACAACCTGTACCTGACCTTCCAGTCTGACATCAGTGTATCCGCCGCTGGCTTCCACTTGGAGTACACAGGTATGAGGAGAGACGGCTTGTCTGCCTGCCTGTCACTTTGCCTGTTGTCTTTCTGTGTCCATCTGCCACTGACTTTCAGCTGCTGCACAAGTGTATAAGAAATAAGAGAGACAGCTGGTGTGGATGGTACAGTTTAACCTATAAAATAGTCTGAAATGGAGAATAAATGAATGGGCTAAGTTTTTCCTTCCTCTTTATCTTTTCTAATTTTCAGTCTTTGTATCCGCTTCTCTGGCATGGTAGCTTGTTATTCCCCAGTGGTTTTCTTTTTAAATTCTCCCATGGCTTCAGTTACTGGACCCACATTCTTTTTGTTCATTTAAGGACTAAGTTTGCTTATCTCTCAGTGGACTATTCACTTAGGGGCAAATTTGCTAAAGAGCATGCTAAACATTTACTGTGCATCAGAATTTAAAAAGTATAGCTTTCCCCAGAGGAGCTGCCAATTTAGTCTTAATAAAAAATTGTACATCCTAAAGAGGGGGTCTTTAGGATGTGTCCTCGATTTATTTAGATTTTCTGGAATTCTTAATAATATACTTCACTGTTAGTTAAATCACAGGCACTTTGCATTGTATCTTTTAATGTCTCTTTCTGTGTTTTTCCCCTCTTAGTTAAATTTTAAGTTCTGTCTGCTCTTCACATTTATCTCCCGGCTAGTTTGTTACTAACCACTTACCATCTGATATTTAACTGTGGGAGAACCACTGACATTCACTGCTGATGTGCATTTATGGCAATGTAAAAAGATTCAAAAGACT
This sequence comes from Etroplus canarensis, assembly GCA_015106775.1. Classification (NCBI taxonomy): domain Eukaryota; kingdom Metazoa; phylum Chordata; class Actinopteri; order Cichliformes; family Cichlidae; genus Etroplus; species Etroplus canarensis. The sequence goes on along the minus strand of VUQH01082114.1, from coordinate 16,846 downwards.
TCATAATGTTGTGATAAAACAAGAGGATATGGAAATTCCAAAGACAGGGAGGAAGGCCAGCATGTTAACATATCCAGCTTTAAGTTCCCAACAAAACAAAAAACTAAAGATTAATACATTTTCTGAGATGACTCAGTTTAAACTGTCAGTTTCCACAAATTTGTTGCAAAACTAAAAAACAAGCAGGAAAAATCATTGCCTTCACTGAATCTGTCGTTGTTGTCAGTTGTGTCAGTCTGTGAGCGACATACCACTGTTGAGAATGACTTCACAGTCCTGTATCTCGCAGTAGGTGCTTCGTTCCTCTTGTTCTGAGTCGCTCTGTAGTCATGTCTCTCAGTGGGCGCTTTCCTTTCTACACTTCCATCCCACCCCACCCAACCCCCACTACCAGTACCTACCGCTGAGAATCACAATCAGCTCTTTCCTCTATGTCTGTCTTACACTTTGCCACTGCTGCCCTTGTAAAGTGAATTCCCTGATGCGTTGTGCAAACCATGCTCCAGTTAAACTACTCTCTGCTTTTCCTCTTGCTATGTATATTAGTTTTCCTGCCATATGGTTTCCTGCCTTTTCCTACTGGCAAAAATTTGTGGATGTGTGATTAAGTCTTGTTGCTTCCCTATGGAACTACTCATTAAGTATTGCTGTTTTTGTGGATTTTTATTCTCTACTTTGTGATATTTTAGCATACTACATATGGCAGAATTCAAATTCTGATTTATTTGGTCATATAACAACAATCCTCCTCTGACCTCTAGTTGATTTCATCTTTGTATCGTATTTCGAGACTGATTGGCTTGAAGAAGCCATTTATATTTCACACACACTCCAATTTTTAGCTCCCAATTAATGCTCTGAAAGCTCAGTACAGGGGGTAGAAAATCGCAACAGGGATTGGCACATACCCAGCCAACCATCTGTTTTAAAATGTTTCCTTTGGGTGATTGTTGCAGTCCATTGAGACCAGTCATAGAAATTCTGTATACCACCCGCCATTACAACATCTTAAGAACCAAACGTTTAAGCAGCTCTCCTAAGGCAAACAGAATGGTATAGCTGAAAACATAATTGCTGCGTTTGCACAGGCAGTATGACAGTTTGCATTCCAAATAAAGTCCCACATTGGGATTCGATGACTGCAGTCTGCTGAGACCTGTATTATTTTCATTGCAACAACTGTGACAACACCCTGAATCAATTGTTCTACAGGTCAGAAAAGCATTCCTCCTCTGAATTGGCCTCAATAATCTTTCAGGACTTCTTAAATTGTGCGTCTAATTTAAGTCTCACCTCTCCAAGGACAACATAGTAGTGCTACTTCTAAGCTTACTACACATAATTAGATAATATTTTTCCTGTTCAATTTTATGTATCATGGTTACACCTTGCAGAATCATTAAAAATTAAGAGCAGGAATTACTGGGTTACTACATATGCTCTTATCTGTTGTCATGCTGAACTTGTAATCACGTTTATAATATTCTTGCTGCTTCAGTGGGTGTTGTAGGTAAAATGGCTATGCGGTGGGTTTTCAGTCTTTCTATGATGCATATGTTAGCATGTGCTACTAAACTGTATGCTTTCTATTTTCATTCTGATTCAAAGCTACTTCATCTGTGTATGCAAGTATCACAACTTTTCACATTCTGACTTGGCATTAGATTTTTTTCATTAGGCAGTATTGGCATGCAGTTGTGCAGTTTCATGAGTGTGTCTTATTTCATATACTCCAACATCATATAACTGTATAAAAAGCTAAATATCAAACAACAAACTTTTGCTTTGTGTATATTAAGTGTCCTCATGACATATGTATTGTTCTGAGATGGCTCTTCCCCAGAAACACTGAAGATCGGTGAAATTAGCATTGTGAAGAAAAAACACAACTGATTAATGGTGAATCACACACTGACTTCCCCTGCGCATTGTGTTGCTACTAAATATAGTAACACATCATCTCATAATTACATTTGTGATTGTGTCACGAAAATTGAGATGTCGTGATACGTCAAAATTCTTTGATGATATTTTGATATCAAACTGTCTAGAATGGTTGTTTTATTAGCTTTATAGAAGTATCCATATTTAAGAATATTAGTTGAATGGGAATCTGATCAACAGCATTAAAAGCAAAAAATCACAATCCAATAACTGATATTGCACTTCACCTTTTTTTAAATGTCTGTTTACTGAAACAGAGAATTTTATTTTATGTACCATAAGTTATCTAAACGCTCCTCTACCCGCAATTATGTGTAAACAACCACCTGCTATATCGTATTTCCTCTTCAGTTTAAACCTCTGAGTTGCCTGTGCTGTCAACAATGTATACCCACAGTATTGAACATGAACCTTTGCATTTGTAGATACCTTTGCAAAGAAACTTCTTTTCCATGGAGTAAACTATTCTATATTGTCTGACCTGCATGTTTTGTTGCTGCATCTGCCAGGTAGCTTTTAATGTCCTTGCATACTTTTTGTCTTAAACCTCCTCCTACTTTTTAGAATACTAAACAGTTGTTTTCTTTGCAGGTCAAGTTAAACTTTTTAAATAAATATTGAGCTGATTAAATTTATGCAAATTCCTATATTAAGCTGAAAACAAAAGCAGATAAATCTCTCAGCTGCAGTTCTCTTGGATAGTGAGCATAGCTGGGTAGAAATTGATGACAGTTCCTGTGCTTAGATATAGTCGGCAAGGCGTCCTTTTTTAAAAGACAAGAATGTTTGATAAGAACGGGATTACTTCCAAACATGGGTGCACCTGTGGAAACAGGTGTCGACGTACTCACAGCAGGGCGACAACATCCCCTTCCAAAATGTGCATTCTGAGAGCTTGACTGGAAACAATCTACACCACAGCAGGAATCTAGTCCATGTGTTAGTGGGCACACATGTTTAGCCTATGCAGAGTGCAAGGTCTATTTCTTAAGCTCTGGTACACCTCCTTTGGCTGAGGGAATTCCCATTTATTTTATCTGTGTTATGATAAATGCTACCCAAATATTTTAATTAAATGTATGAAATGTTGATGTTGTCAAATTGCTTAGCCAGTGCATTCTGTATTATTAAAGGGTTTGACAGTGTTTAATTTTTTTCACTGTTTGAACGACTGCTGAACAGTGTGCAAGTTTCACAGAGCAGTGCAACCGGCCGGTAATTGTTTCCTGTTATGAGAACACCTGATCATTTTAACTGCTTATAGCTATATTGTGCTTTAATGTTAGAGTTATATGGCAGCATCTGCACTGCACTCACGGAATTGCGTCATCAAATCTCCTTGAAATCAATTAAACATTTCTAAGTCAAAGAATTTGTCAAAGTAATACTCCTATTTAAACCCACTTATGACAGAACTTCACAGCTTCAAAGCATCCACCCACTCGCCTTGTACAGTAGCTCTTCTTTTGTTGAATTGTTCTATCTGTGGCTGCTTTCACATTGCTTCCTGCTCTGCGCCTCTTGGGTTACTGTCTCCTCCCACTCAAATATCCTCTTTAACTTTCACTAGAAGTTGAGTGGAGTGACCACTCCTGCTATTCAGAGTCTCCTATAAATTGCTCTGAATCTTTTGTGGGCACATCTGCTGTTTGTATTCATCTGCCCACTGACTTGTTTGGACATGTTAACTCTTTGAGTGGGCTTGAATGTGAGTGTTTTTGAAATGCTTGTATTTTTCTTTCTCACAGTGGGGTGCACGTATATATATTATTAGTGCCTGCACATTGTTGGGGATGCTCTGTTTGGGTCGCTGTTTTTGCATCCCCCTTCCTACTATTTCACTCCCTGCAGCCTTCTCACAAATTGCACATCAAGATGAAAACCTAATAAAATTATCTTGACTTGTATCTGGGTTATTACAAAGGTACATTTTTTCCTATTTTTCCTCATCCCATTTAAATGTTTTATCCATCCAAAACAACATTTGACAAATAATTTGTGCAAGGTGAAAAATGTTTAAAATAAGTTTCTTTACCAGTGCTACTTTTCATTGAATAACAACATTATAGGCCTAGGAGTAATGAAGTATAACGTGTTCTCCTCTGCCTGTCAATATATTTTAGTTATCTCTTCGATAAATTAAATTGAGACCTGCCTGTATTTTTTTGTCCTTGTTCTGTAAAAGGCAGTTTAGCTCAAATGTCCTGTATTAATATAGCCCATAGCTGGCACTACCATTGCTTTTGAGCCATTAAAACACAATATCAAGTCTTTCGCTACCTGGCAAGTGGCACTGTAATCATTTTGTTCCAATGGAGCTCAATGCGTCTGTCAAGTAATACTTCAGGGATTGCTTTGTAATTTCACAGTGATTGCTTCAGATCACAGTCAGAAGGATTTTGCGATTACAGCCATGAGTAGAATAGCTTTATAGCTTGTCCCAGTTTCTAAACATTATGATGAGAGGTAAAAAGAGAGACAGAAAAAGAAGACTTGCTCAATTATTATGCAATTACAAGCACAATAAAATGAGCTATTGTATAATTAAAATAGCTGGTTTTAATTTGATTATTCCTTCCTCCTATAGGTACTGGTTGATAAATGTAAATATTTACATGAGATATGCCATGGATGAATGAAACAACATCAAATGTGCAGTTGCAGTTTCAGCCACAATATGCAGAAGAATGATCGCTGTCCACACTTGTGTGTTGTGACTCTGTCCTAAGCAATAGGTTTGGATTCGTGTCCAGAGCCGCTGCCTCCCAGTAACGGCCAAAAAGTTGGAGATCGTTACACCGTGGGTGACATGGTTTCCTTCCAGTGCGATCAAGGCTTTTCATTACAGGTAGGTAAAAATATAAAGCGCAGATCTGCAGCTCTCTTAGTAAATAATATTGACCTGACTGGATGAGTGACAGTTTCAAGGGGATCCCCCAAAGGATGAGTCTGTCAAAACGGAGTTACTAAGTCCTTTTTATGACATTTGTGTGTGCGTGAGTGGAAGCGTACACACTTGTGAATACACAAGTGTGTCGCAAGTGTGCCTGCAACTTTATTTGTAATGGTGTGTGTGTGTGTGTGTGTGTGTGTGTGTGTGTGTGTGTGTGTGTGTGTGTGTAAACTTTGCTTGCATGC
>VUQH01082112.1:0-10890 GCA_015106775.1 Etroplus canarensis | reverse complement strand
TCTACTGACTTTCATTCCTCTTCTCTCTAGTGCACACCTCCACCTCTCCAGGCTCTCTTCCACCTTCTCCCTACTCTCACTACAGATCACAATGTTGTCTGTGAACATCATAGTCCACGGAGACTCCTGCCTGACCTCATCTGTCAACCTGTCCGTCACCATCGCAAACAAGAAGAGGCTCAGAACTGACTCTAGATGTAATCCCACCCCCACCTTGAACCCATCTATCACTCTTACTGCACACCTCACCACTGCACCACCTTCACATACTTCTCTGCCACTCTTGACTTCCTCAAACAATTCCACACTTCCTCTCTTGGCACCCTGTCATATGTTTTTAAAGATCCATAAAGTCATTGTACAACTCCTTCTAACCTTCTCTATACTTCTCCATCAGCACTCTCAAAGCAAACATTGCATCTGTTATACTCTTTCTAAGCATAAATCCATACTGCTGCTTGCTGATCGTCAACTCTCTTCTTACCCGATCTTCAACAACCCTTTCCAATATCTTCATTGTATGGCTCATCATCTTGATCCCTCTGTAGTTCCTGCAGCTCTGCACATCACCCTTGTTCTTGAAGACTGCTACCAGTGCACTTATCCATTCCTCAGGTATTCTCTCATTCTCTGAGATCGTGCTAAACAATCTGGTTAAAAAGTTCACTGCCCTCTCTCCTAGATATCTCCATACCTCCACAGGTATGTCATCTGGACCAATTGCCTTTCCACTCTTCATCATCTTTATAGCTGTCCTCACTTTCTCCTTCCTAATGCACTACCAGAAGGCAGCATAGCAGACACTGAGGACAGCTACAAGTAATTTGGAATAACACGGGCAAATGGCAACCATGAAGAGATCACCAGAAAAGCTGCAACCGGAGGAGGAGATAGAAGCCACTGACAAAAAGACAAGAAAGCTCCTTATAGTGCATGGAGGGTTTCACCCCAAATCCAGCACCCTGAGACTATATGCTAAGTGGAAGGAAGGAGGCCCAGGGCTAGTGATTGTCAGAAACACTATCAAGGATGAAACAACGATCCATGAGTATGATCAGAAAGATGGCCACAACTGATCACATGATCGGTGAATACCTCCGGCAGCAGAAACCCAGGACAGAAGAGGAGTAAGAACAGGAACCATCACGGATGGACAGGCCCCTGCAAGGCATATACCACCAGCAGATAAAAGAAGTGACTGATGTCGAAAAATCCTAACAATGGCTGGACAAAGCTGGATTGAAAGACCACACAGAGGCACTAATAACGGCAGCACAGGAACAAGCTCTGAGCACAAGATCTACAGAGGCTGGGGTCTACCACACCAGGCAAGACCCCAGGTGCAGGCTGTGCAGAGATGCCCCAGAGGCAATTTAGCACATGACAGCAGGGTGCAAGATGCTAGCAGGTAGGCCATACATGGAATGCCATCACCAAGTAGCTGGCATAGTGTACAGGAACAGGCCAAGGGCACTAATGTTTTCCTTTTTTGACAATCTTCTAAAAGGGCACCCTCAAGTTTTCTTTTGATAAGACTCAGGAAGTGCCATGGTTTGCCATAGTGTGAAAGTGTGGACCCAAAATGCTCCAGAACTCAGATGGTTTAACTTAGAGTGAGCTTTACTGCTGGCAATTTCCATAGCAGGTGACAAAAATCCTTTAAGCAATAAACAGGATGCCAAAACAGGAACGAACATGGGCAGACGAAGACACAGGGAGCACTACGGTAAACTAAGCAGGACTCAGGAGGACTAGGGTAGACTAACGACACAATCCTGAACACAGGAGAGACAGAGCATAAATAGACATGGACTAATTACTAATGAGCAACAGGAGAGTGAGTAGCACAAGTGACAACAATCAGGGGCAGGAAGCAAAACTGAACACAAAGCACAGGCCAAGACTGATATCAGACTAAAACAGAGAACAAGAAACATGACTGCAAAAACACAACACTGAACTTGATAAGGACAAGGACACTGCAGGAAGACAAAGAGGGAACTAACCAGCAAACACAGACAGGGCAGAGGACAGAGACACAGACTAACCACACAGAAGACAGACCTGACAATATACATGATTACGCACAACCAGGAACAAGGGGAGAATATAATGAGAACCAAAACAACCTAAAGACTAAAAGGGGCTAGACTGAGGCAAAAAACATGAGGAAGATCACAAAGAGAGCAAAGAGAACTAAAAGCAAAACGTGAACTGGGACAGGAAAAAAGAGGCTACATCAAAAGGTACACAGCAAGGGGAGGCAATCAAACAGGAAAGAAACAACAACAGGGCAGAAAAAAGGAAAACTAAACACCCTAAAAATAAACAAAACGCCGTCCCACAAGCACAAAAACCACAAACCCTAACAGTACCCCCACTCAAGGGATGGCTCTCGGAAGTCCCAAAAACAAAAACCAAACCACTAGACCTGGGCGGGAGAAGGGGCCCTGGATGGAGGGACCAAAACAAAAAACAGGAGCAGAGAGAAAAAACACATGATAGTTCAAAATTTATACCAAGCCACAGAGGCCTCACTAGCACAAACAGTGGAGGGCGCTCAGCACAAAGTCCAAAAACACTCACCAACACTCCTCCGGGGGTAGAAGATGTAGAGATCGCCACTAGGCATCTGAGACCAACGACGGAGGGGCCACCTCGCAAGCGGCCGACATGGGGGTCGGCGATGCAGGAACACAGTCTCTCTTTTCTATTTTCAGATGGCCGGCTTGGGAGCCAGCAACACCAGGGCAGAGTTCCTTTCTCCAATGGCTGGCGTGGCAGAGTTCTTTCCTCTGGGGGCCAGCGTGGCCCAGGCTGGAAGAGCTGAGGCGCAATGACTAAGGGAGGAGCTCTGGGCCCAAACTCAGCCCCAGCCGCAGGGACAGCCACAGAAACTGTGGGGTCACACACTGACACAGAGGGCTCAGACACTGACACAGACACTGGGGACACAGACACAGACACTGGGGACTCAGACACTGGGGAACAAACAAAACTTGCAGATTCAAAACCCAGGACATGGGGATAAGCATTTGTGTGGAGTGTGTGTGTGTGTGTGTGTGTGTGTGTGAAAAATATATGTAGGGCTGGCAGAGCTGTGGATCTGAATAACAAAAGGCACACAGCAAGGGGAGGCAACCAAACAGAAAAGAAACAACAACAGGACAGAAAAAAGGAAAACTAAACACCTTAGAATTAAGCAAAACACCATCCCACAAGCACAAAAACCACAAACCCTAACAGGAAGCTGAAATAGATTACCTTTTTCACCTTTTAGAGTAGGCATGTACATGTGTTTGCATGTAAATCTCTTCCACTAGATTTCACTGAAGGACTGCAAAATCACATGCACACAATGCAGCAACAGTATCTAGAATGAGACCACATTATGGTTATTCCAATATTAACATTTCCCTTCAAGCAATAACTAAAATGCAGTCATTCGCACTTCAGCATCTTAACTGCAATCAAAAACTTGCACCATGCTTGTGACTATCGAGCACCACATTTTAAGGAATCAGAGTATATTATGATGAAACTGCATGATAAAAATGTATTTTTAATCAACAAGAGTGTTGTCTTTTTTGTGATTTTGTGGTCTTTAACCTTTCTTTAACTAATATTATAGTAATGCAAAATTGTTGTTTTCTTAATGCTGTTCCAAATGTAGTCCCTTCTCACCTACTCCTCACCCTTATTCTGGTGATGGGCCCCGTCTGCATTACAGCTGAACAAATTGAATCTGCCAGTCAAACTGAAGCGCTACACTTATCTAATCTGACCTGTAATACAGGGCTATGCTCTATTGCCTTTGCATAACACCCTCTCCATGTTTGTAACCCCAGCCCCCAAGGTATCACCAAAGTATTGTCATTTCACTTATTGTAATAAAGACTAGTTCCACCTTTGGCTACCCCTTCTCTTTCTGTGTTCCTTTTTGTTATTGTCAAGTAAAATCTACTCTCTGGGGTGCAAACAGTAAAGGTCACATTACTAACATAAACACAAACACTTAATATGTAAATGTACACATAGCCGATCACAGTGAGAAAAAGATACATAGAGTCACTAAGAATTCATTGTGCCATGGACTAACACAATTCTGCTTAAGTCAGCAAGGGAGATGTTAATACTGCTGCGAGAATTAATGGAAGTATTGGCTTACATCATTTGGTGATGCATTATTGTGGCTCCCAGCGACCAACTACTCCCAGGTTGTTTTTCAACTGCACAGGTCACAAGGGAAGTGCATCCTGTTTTAATTAGATACTGAATAAGCAAATACAAATTCAGATCAACTGTAGACTCTGTGGTCAGCTATTTCTTATTTCATAAAAATAGATCATCTAAATTTAAGTATTAATCATATTCATGTATGCATCATATAGAACCCAGCATGAGTTGTAATGAATGGCAGTGAACTGAGAGATGACAGACTTCTTCATTATCTTCTTCTTCTTCTTTGTGTCTTGGCTGCTCCTGTTAGGGGTCACCAAAGTGAATCATCTGCCCCCATCTCACCCTATCCCTTGCATCCTCTCGTCATGGTGTCAGGTTGCTGCCAGGTGCTCTCTCTCTGTCTCTTTCTCACGCTCGCTCTCTCCTTTTGCCTCTCGCTCTTTCTCTCCTTTTCATCTGATTGGCCTCTCCACCTTGGGAGCCACCCCCCCTCAGCTGGTGGCAATCAGCAGAAGCACCTGCAAGTATTCATCCTCTTCCATAAAGTCTCCAGCTCTGCTCTTCATCATTTCATCACCTCCAGATCATCCCCCCAGTGTTCCTGCATCCATGTTCCCCTTGCTGCCTGCCCTGTTGGATTATCCCCATTCTGGACTTCCTCACTTTCAGAGACAGTAGGCCTTGGAAATCTGTGAGCGGTTTGTTTTTTGGACTTATACTCGATGACTGGGCACTTACAATGGGACTTGTTTTTAATGGACATTTGGTAATACTACTTGATCTGAGTTACACTGCATGTCTTTCCCCCTGGCAGTATTGTTGTATTGTCTGGTTTTCCTTTTTCAACTTCCACCATTTAATCCTTGGCTCTATCTTCATTTGCTTCCTCTTCTTGTTTTCCAAAGTCATCCTACAGACCACCTTCTGACGTTGCCTAGCTACATACTCCCCAGACACTACCTTGCAGTCACTTACCTCCTGCAGGTTTCACCTCCTGTATAAGATGTAGTCCACCTGTGTGCACCTTCCTCCACTCTTATAGGTCTTTCTATGTTTCTCCCTCTTCTTGAAATCCATGTTCACCACAGCCATTTCCATCCTTTTTGCAAAATCATCTGTCCCTCCGCATTCCTCTCCTTAACACTGTACCTACCCAACACCTCCTCCTATCCTCTTTCTTTCACCTACATGCCCATTGAACTGTGCTCCAATCACATCTGTCTTTCCCCTGGGAATATACTCTACCATTTCATCCAGCTTACTCCAGAATTCCTTTCTCTCTTCTAACTGGCATCCAACTTGTGGGGCATATACACTAACAACATTCAGCAACACACCTTCAGTTTCCAGTCTCAGTTATAATTCTGTCTGATACACTCTTCACATATTCTTCCTTCAAGATTACTCCATTTCTCTTCATATCTGAACCATGTTAGAACAGTTTAAATCCACTTCCGATGCTCCTGGTCTTGCTTTCATGCCACCTGGTCTCTTGCGCACACACAATATCTACCCTCCTTCTCTTCATCATATCAGCCAGTGTTCTCCCTTTATCAGTCATAGTCCCTACATTTAAAGTCCCTACTCTTACCTCCACCCTTGTTTGTTTCTTCTTTCTTTCTCCTAACACTACTTCCCTCTCTTCTCGTCATGCAAAATGACTGGAAGATAAAACTCTATTTTGTTTTTTCTCCCACGCATTGTTCATGTTGTATCAAATGATTATTTTTGGGGACAGAGCTTTCCTTTTAAAGAAGAAATATATTCTTCAAGAACAATGATCTGTTGATCCAAAGGACAGCTGTATATAGGTACACTATTCCATCTCATATAAAACATGATTCATTGTTCCATAATTTTTCCCAGTGTACTAATGTGAAACTATTTCCACAGTCCCAAAAAAGAAATCTACAACTGACAGCCGAGTTGCAACTTTAACCAGTAATTTGCCCTGCACTCAGTGTGTTTACCGGTCTGCATGAATCCAAATGAAATTCAGAGGGGTTCATGCAATGGTAACAAGATCCCACTGCTCGAGTACAACTCTGTCTTGTTTCTCTAAGAGGTAGTAAATAAATGTAATGGCTTTTTGAATGCTTGATGCCAGAAATCTTACTCACAACCCAAGGTTTTTTACATGTCTTTAATCTTCTGCATGTTATTTTTGCAATATCTATTCATATTGCTCACACCAATGTAAACATCCATTATAAAAATGCTGTCGTTTTTGTTTTTGTTTTTTTAAATATTAAATTGCCTAAACTCACAGCCGGGCTAGAAACAAAGTTTCTTAATTTATGGACCCAATTGGTAAAATGGTATCTTTGCATTTTAAAAGAAACTGGCTGTGTCTTTAGCTGTGAACTGATCAGACAGTAATGTTTCTATGAAATAAAAAATAAATGAATTGATAAGCAAATTGACTTCTGCCAATATTTATTCATTCAGTAGCTTAATGAGTACATTAAGTTAAAAGCACCAGAAGCCTACTATAACCCGAATTCCAGGAAAGTTGAGACGTTCTTTAAATTTGAACAAAACAAAAACTAAAAGACTTTCAAATCACATGAGCCAATATTTTAGTCACAACAGAACATGAATAGCATAACAGATTTTTAAACTGAGAAATATTACAATTTTATGCACAAAATGAGCTCAAACATTCTCAAATGTTCTCTATGTGAAAGATCTGGACTGTTTTTTCACTAGTTTTGCATTTAGTTAGGGTCAACGTCACTACTGGTAGCATGATGTGATATCTGGAATCTACAGAGGTTGCACAGGCAGTCCAAATCCTCCAGGATGGCACATTAATACATACCATTGCCAGGAGGTTTGCTGTGTCTCCACAGTCTCAAGAGCATGGAAGAGATTCCAGGTTGCAGGCAGTTGCTCTAGTAGAGCTAGACAGGCTTGTAGAAGGTCTTTAACCCATCAGAAGAACCAGTATCTTCTCATTTGTGCAGAAAGGAACAGGATGAGCTCTGCCAGAGCCCTAAAATATTACCTTCAGCAGGCCACTGGCCCGACGTCCTCTAGTGGACCCTGTGCTTACTGCACCATGGAGCTCAATTGGCATTTGCCATAGAATACCAGGATTGGCAGGTCTTCCACTGGCACCCTGTGCTTGTTATAGATGAAAGCAGGTTTACTGTGAGCACATGTGACAGACATGAAAGGGGAGAAGCCATGGAGAATGTTATGCTGCCTCTAAGATCATTCCGCATGATAAGTTTGGTGGTGTCTCAGTTATGGGCTAGGGAGGCATATCCATGGAGGGACACACAGACCTCTACAGGCTAGGCAATGGCACCATGCCTGCCATTGCGAATTGGGATGAAATCCTTGGATTCATTGTCAGACCCTGTGCTGGTGCAGTGGGTCCTAGGTTCCTCCTGGGGCATGACAATGCCTGGCCTCACGTGGCAAGAGTATGCAGGCAGTTCCTGGAGGATAAAGTAATTTATACCTTTGAGTGGGCCCCACACTCCCTGTCCTAAATCCAATAGACCACCTCTGCAATATTATGTTTTGTTCCATCAGGTGCTGCCAGGTTGCACCTCAGACTGTCCAGGAGCACAGTGATGCTCTGGTCCAGATCTGAGAGGAAATTCCCCAGGGCACTATCCACCATCCAATTATGAGCATGCGCCAAATGTTGTCAGGCATGTACAAGCATGTGGGGGCCATAGGAACTACTGAGTACCATTTTGAGTGTCTGCAGTGAACTTTCGGCAAAATGGATTAGCATGCCACATCATTTTTTTCACTTTGATTTTCAGGGTATCTTTGAATTCAGCCCTGTGTAGTTTGATAATTTTCATTTCCATCAAACAATGTGGCATCCTTACACATTACCTAGTCCATATCAGTATAGATATCCAGCATGATATTTCCCCCAGTAAGATCTGATGTTTTTTCAAAGTGTTCAGTGTTTTTGAGCATATTCCCCTTGATCTTTTCAAAATGTCACATGTATTTTATTGGGATTTTATCTGATAGACCAACACAAACTAGTGCATACTTCTCAAGTAGAAGAAAAAATTATTCTTGGTTTGCAACTTTTTTTACAAATGAAAATCTGAAACGTGTAGCATGCATATGTATTAAGCCCCCTTTACTCTGACACCCCTAAATAAAATCCAGTGCAACCAAGACTTCAGAAGTCACCTAGCTAGTAAATAGAGTCAACATGTGGAAGAAACATACATCAAAAGACTTGCATCTGTAATTGCAGCAAAAGGTAGTTCTACCAAATAATGACTTGGGGGAGCTGAATACATATGCACACCACACTTTTCAGATTTTTATTTATAAAAAAAATTGAAAACCATATATCATTTTCTTTCTACTACTGTGTGTTGGTCTATTATATAAAATTTCAATAAAATGCATTTACAATTGTGGTTGTAACATGACAAAAGTGTGGAAAAGTTCAAATGCATGACTACTTTCACAAGGCAATATATGTATGTGTAGGTGTCCTTCAATACTCTTTTCTGCATGTTTTCAGATTTCTGACAGTGAAACAGTTTTAAAATGCAGCCCATAATCTTGCAGCAAATAAGAGTTTGACACTACATTGCCACATAATATTACAATGTGAACCTCTCCAGAGTAATGTATGGTTTTACTGTCAATAATATATTTTAACATTATGCATGATCCTATCCTAAAATCACGATTTCTGCAGAGCCCTGTCCAAGCAAATTGTTTGCTTCTTTCTAACGATTCTATCTCCACCTTGGGCAATTTTCTTGGTGCTTCAGACACGAAAGCTGTGTAATATTCCAGGATTTTTTCCTTTTTTTATGTCAACACTATACAGTTCACTGAGGATGGATATGCAAAATGATTTATTCAGTTCAGCACCGTCCTTGTAGAACCCATGGCGATGCAAAGTGATAAAGGGAGAGGAGAGTCTTTTCAACCTCCCAAGGTTATAGCTATCTCTTACACAATGTTGTACAATACAGTAGACCACTAAGCATAAAAGCAGGAAAAACTAACACCCTGAACTGTGAGTAGGATTTCTCTGTTTAATTATTACAGAAACATCCTGGACTCTGTTCATCAGAGAAGTGTACTTGATACTTTAACAAGAATGCTGAACCTTGCTTACCACTCTCATGGGTGTATACATTTGGGTTGTATTTTAAAGCTGCAATAATGCAAAGACAAAGTTTCTCCTCCTGGGAGAGATGTCATAGCACTCCACAAGAGTACCTGGTAGTGTGGCACTGCAATTTCTTTCTCATGGCCGTTCTCCTGCTTGCACTCAAGCTGTCACTCATGCTAGTATTGTGTGACAAGGAATGCCCACCAAAATGAAGGTAAAGAATCTAGCGATGAATCAAATAGCAGATATAAAAGAAAAAAAATCACTTTATCCTACTGTAATTATAACTCTGCACAAAGATAATAAAAACTCAAAGTGCAAACAGTTTAGTCCATGTTCCCACCTCAACATCAATCTTAGACAACATAAAACAGCATTGTTATTGAGGAAAAAAATATTCTGTCTACAGGACAAAAATTCTGAGTGAAACTGTGACTTCCTTTACTACTGAACATCAAGCTAGCCAGCCTCTCACAAACGAAAATATTAGGGGAAAAAAGCCTCAGAAGAGTAAAGTCCTCATTCTCATATGAGTTCTATACTTTGCTCTCTTACAAGTACTGCAGTTCGGTCCATATGTCAGTGCAGAAAAGAGACATTTGCCTTGGTTTTATGTGTGAAAAATAATATCCTTAATTTATATGTGGGGTTTGACTGGCTTTGTATATAGCTAAAGGGTGTGTATTGCATGGTTGAGACTTCCTGTGTGTTGCTGGACGTAGTCACTGTATCTAAAAATAAGCAAGTTGTTGATCGTCAGGACTTGTACTATATGGAGCAGGTTTTCATCCAGGATGTCTCTGTGCGTTGCTGCATTCATCTTTCCCTGACTAGTCTCCCAGTTCCTGCCGCTGAAAAACATCCCCACAGCATGATGCTGCCACCACCATGCTTCAGTGTAGGGATGGTATTGGAAAGGTGATAAGCAGTGCAGTGGTTTCCTCCAAACGTGACGCCTGACATTCACACCAAAGAGTTCAATCTTTGTCTCATCAGACCAGAGAATTTTGTTTCTCATGGTCTGAGAGTCCTTCAGCTGCCTTTTGGCAAACTCCAGGCGGACTGCCATGTGCCTTTTAATAAGGAGTGGCTTCCGTCTGGCCACTCTACCATACAGGCCTGATTGGTGGAGATAGTTGTCCCTCTGGAAGGTTCTTCTCTCTTCACAGAGGAATGCTGGAGCTCTGACAGAGTGACCATTGGGTCCTTGGTCATCTCCCTGACCAAGGCTCTTCTGCCACGATTGCTCAGTTTAGATGGCCGGCCAGCTCTAGGAAGAGTCCTGGTTTCAAACTTCTTCCATTTACGGATGATGGAGGCCACTGTGCTTAGTGAGACCTTCAAAACAGCAGAAAATTTTCTATACCCTTCCCTAGATTTGTGCCTCGAGACAATCCTGTCTCGGAGGTCTACAGACAATTCGTATGACTTAATGCTTGGTTTGTGCTCTGACATGCACTGTGAACTGTGAGACCTTATATAGACAGGCGTGTGCCTTTCCAAATCATGTCCAATCAACTGAATTCACCACAGGTGGAATCCAAGTAAGCTGTAGAAACATCTCAAGGATGATCAGTGGAAACAGGATG
>VUQH01082111.1:0-14283 GCA_015106775.1 Etroplus canarensis | reverse complement strand
TACGAAACACAGTTAGCCCGGCGAGTTGAATGGCGGCGTCCGGAACGCTTTCGCTGAGCCATGTTTCCGTGAAAACAAGGACACAGCAGTCTCTGTACTCACGCCGTGAAGTTCGCTGGAGTCGGATGTAGTCCAGCTTATTGTCCAGGGGGCAGATGTTGGATAAGATGATGGAGGGTAGCGCTGGCCGAGTAGGGTTTGTTCTTAGCCTAGCATGGACACCCGCCCGCTTTCTGCGCTTTCGCTTCCTCGAGCACTGCTTGCGATGATGTCTGTCCTGGCCACCAACATCAGGCAACGCTGAGGACTGAAGGTCTGGTCCACGTAGCAGGCCAAGGTCACGAAGTTTGGAGAGAACATCGTCGTGGAGGTAAGCGACCGCATGGTCTCTTAGTTGAAGTATGGTCTGGCGGTTGTAAACATGGACACCGCTGTCTCTGATGTCCATGCACTTGAGAGTCGGGTGGTAGACAAAGATAATTATACCGATATAATGGTATAATTACAAGGATATAGGGATATAAGCACCATTTGTGGCTCTTGAAGTGGCCGCTACGTGCTATCGCCGCGCCGCCATCTGTACCATCTTCACACTGTAAGTTAAAGACCCTATGAGAAAACCTCAACAATCAGACAATCCCGTATGAGCAAGCACTTGGCGACTATGGGGCGGAAGAAGGAACAGACCTCTGGAAGAACCAGGCTCAGAGAGGGGCAGCCATCTGCCTCGACCGGTTGGGGGTGAGGGGACAGAGAAGAGAGAAAGCAGAGCAAAGAGAGACACAGACTATGGGAGAGAGAAGACAACATTTAATGACATATTGCAGTGGCAAATAAATGCATAGGGATTGAAAAGAGCTGGGTGGAGAAGAAATGCCCATAAAAAGCCCCCCAGCAGTCTGAATGTATTGCAGAATAACCAGGCCCTATCTATTAGCTTTATCAAAAAGGAAAGTTTTAAGCCTAATCTTAAACGTAGAGAGGGTGTCTTACTGCTGAATACAAACTGGGAGCTGGTTCTACAGGAGAGGGGCCTGATAGCTGAAGGCTCTGCCTGGCATTCTACTTTTAAAAACTTTAGGAACCACAAGTAGGTCTGCACTCTGAGAGTGAAAGGCTCTAATGGGAAAATACGGTACAATGAGGTCTTTAAGATAGAATGGGGCCTAAATGTTCAAGACTTTGTAAATGAGTAGAAGGATTTTAACTGCATCCATCTGAAGGGTGGACAGACCTCTACTGTGCACTTGCCAGTCGGTGTTTTTCATATTTGCTGTTGATTGGTTCTTTGAGGAAGTGGTGACACGGCTGTCATAATTAGTATTTCAGAATTCTCCCATAGATTTCCATTGACCCTCCACCCTTCATCGTCAGCGACATTGGTTCAACTTTTATTTTGAAACTATTTTTAAAACCACAACTAGACTTTGATAAACCACCAGATGACATTTATTCAATGTTGAAATGTTTGCTTTTCTATGTGGTATGACATAAAGCTACTCACAGCATGCTGGAACCTTATAGGCTCATAGCTATACCAACAAACATAAATTTATTCAGAAAAATGCTATTTAGTTTAGTTGAAAGTAAATCCCTTAAAAACAGACTGCAGCCTTTGGCTATATAGGCAGTGAAGGATTATCTGCTAACTGTGTTTTGTGTAGGTTACTGAAGAATTGTGTATATTGTATAAGGTATAATGTAAAATCACAAAATAAATCTGTTGGTTTTATTTTGTAATTTTACTGTTACATCTGATTTGTTGGTAATTTCTGTCAACTAAATAAAGACCACTCGATTTCAGTTGTTCCTTCAGATACCTACAGGTGTTCATCCATGCTCTGTCTGTGATGCCATTACTTTGACTGTGGCATAATAGTTTTTTTAAATTACTTGGTATTTGACTTTTGACTTTTCAGCACATAAAATTTACTCAAATACAAAAATGTGAGAATGAAAAATTCTCAACATTCCATTCAAGCAAAACAATGCAAAGAGCTGATTTTCATTGGAGACCTGTGAATTTTTCACACACAGTTGGCAGAAAGAGCAACATTTAATTATAGATCAATAAGGTATCAGTATAATTCCATCAAAGCAGCTCTGTTCAGCCACTGCAAATGCTAATAACAGAATAATGCAGCAAATAAAAGACACCCTAGTCTGCATAACAAAAACTACTTAATGCGATAAGACAGGAACAACATTGGGTTATGGCATCCCACAAATGTCTCTGCAATTGAGCAAAGTGTATATGTAGGCATCAAATGTTTCGATGGCAGCTGTTTTATTGCATTGAGAATAAGAAAGAAGTCAGTAATAGATTGTTTTTCACACACTGGCATCAACACCCCATCCTCTTTTACACGTCGTCACATCCTCCAAGCTGTTACTAACTGCTTGCCGTATGTTTCCCAAACTGGCAGGTTGATCAGTGGTTTAGCAGGCAGGAAGAGAGAGCTGGAAAGGAGGCTGTAAAGTTGGTTTGGTAAATGGGACAGAACAGTGTGGGTGGAAATGCAAAACTGCGAATCCAGAAAGATTTGAAGATTGTTTGTGTATGCGTAAGGACAGCGCTGAGGCAAGAAGCAATGAACGAGATAGATGGCAAGAAGGAGAGAGGGTGTGAACCAAACTGATGTGGTGATATTTTTCCTCAGCCCTGCTGTAAAACTGCCTGCACTGTTTTTTTTAAACACATCAAATGGTGGAGGGGTGGAGTGAATGGGGAGAGTGGAAGCAATGGGGGATGGAGCATTGGAATTCAATGTCTGGGTAATGCTTCATACTAGGTGGAGTAAAAGTTTAATCAGCAGCGTTTGTGTGTGCAGCTACCTGTGTGTGCACGCATGTGTGTAATTGCACGTGCCTATACGTGTGGGTATGTGTATGTGTGCCATTTAGTGTCTCTTTTGCCGCAATCAGAGCTTCATTGATGTCGCTGCCCTCTTAGCTGAATGAAGCAAATTACCTGCTTTGCCAGCAATTGTTAACTTCTCTGCACTCAAGTTTGAGCTCTGCTATATCTCAGCTCAGCATGCACATCTCCATACACTACCTCAAAACACAAACCACATGACTCACACCGAAGGTTGAATTAAGGAGACTTTCTCACTCCTTGGGTGTAGGGCAGGAGGAGCTTCCTAAATCAGTTTTTTTCCATACAGAAATCATGTTTCAGTTTTTTGGGCTTCTATTCTGAATCTCTTGAAAAGATCACTGTCTCACAAAACTCCATCTTCTGGTTGTGTGAAACAGTGTAAAGCTCCAGGATTCCCACCAAATGGGTGCTGTGATGAGGCTCTTATACTTATTTTAAGCTCAAAAATACATGTTTTTTTCTTTACACTGTGACCTTTTCAACACCACTGTCACACTATTACTTGAGTCGCTGCAATTTCATACTGGATATAAGCTAAACTCAGTTCTTGCATATATCCCAAGGGAAACCTCCAGAGCTGAAAAATGTAGCCAATGTGGAAATAGCAAAATCTGTAGTTGCTCCGGGCCACTTGGGAAGTTGACTTGCATGTTAAAATATTAAACATTACAGCATTATAAAGCATATTTACAGCCTGGTTCAAAAATTATTTTTTTGCATTTATGGATAGTTTACTCCTCCATAACCCCTCTGAGTGGTGAGAATTTTTTTTATAAAGCACTGGATGACAGGTGTCCCAAATGATTGTCCCAACAGGCATCCCTGCTAGGCCTCATCCACTACTTCTAGTCGTTAAAATGCATCGCAGGCCCCCCGAAAAGTTTGTGCTTTGGTGAGTTAACTCAAGCTTTTTATTAGTCTGTTACTTAAGCCCCTGTTACACGATAATCATTTAATAGGCTTATGCTGACACATTCAAATTCCCTTAAAATGCTGGAACAATGATATTAAATGGACGTATACAGTACATAACATATATGCTAGCGTACTGTTGGCATTCACACCTTGAAGCCCATTTATACCAATCCCCTTAAACGCACCACATATTTGGCTGCTGTATGGGAAACATGCTCAGTTCGACTGGATCAAGTCAAATACATCTACAAACGGTAATTTGCATTGGAGGTATGTTTGATATATGTTAGCCATATGTTAAAAACATGTTACTCATATTTATTAATATGTTTTGGGTACTTCCATGTATTCCCACATGAGTAATGTGAGTCTCCAATTGCATTAAGTACATGCAACATATGGTCCTCGTATGCTGGACGAAGAGCCATACTGCTGGCAAGTGTCGGAGGTTTTGTGCATGCTCAAAACTTTCCCGCAACCTTGCTGTACTGGCAAGGTAATTATTAGCGTAATTATGCATCCTGTTAACTACTAGAAAACTTCCCTAGAACGTAATTGACATACTTGCAGTTTTTTTTCCTACGCTAGCATGTGCTTGTTAAATCGTCATGGTGTGACAGGGGCTTTAGCACTAATTAGCTAAAGCCACTGTCACACCTTTACTTTTAACCCGTGTATGACCACGTATGAAAAATTTGGCGAATACACTGGGATACGTGGAATAAGTTATTGAAAAATTTTGTATAAGTTAAGAGCACACTGAAGCACACTGGTATATGTTGTAGTACGGCGAGGTTGCTGATAAATTTTGAGCATGCAAAAAACTTTTAACGTATGCCAGCGTATGACTCACATGTTCTGGAATATGCAGACCATAAGTTGTAGGTAAGTTATGTGATCATTGACACATGTTCACACACATTACTTGTAAACTACTCATAAGCTGAAATACATTGAGATAATTTCTAGCGTACCCAAAACTTATTTCTAATCTATGAGTAACGTGCTTTGAACCTATATGTAACTTATATCAAACTTATCTCCAATGCATATTTATGTATGTAGAAGTATTTGATGTGTTCTGGACAACCATAGCACTTGTTTCTAATTTACAGCTACCGTATAATGGCATATTGGGTGAGAGTAGGTGTCGGCCATGTTCTTTCTTCCATACCTGGCCGGCTCCTCACTCCAGGAGTTCCCTCCAGCTGACAGCAATCTACAGACTCACCTGCCACTCAGACCATTCAGTTTCCTCTTTCTCCTTCAGATTTCCCTCGCCATTATTCCTGGATATTATTCTTCCTCGGACTTTCTGCCTGCAGTTACTCCAAGGCTTGAGACTGAGTACAATTTTTTATTACTACAGAGACTGTAAGCATTGCTTCTCACACAGCACTTAGATACTGTGTCATTTTCTGTTTTTGACTTGTTTCAGTGACTCTTTAGCCACTCGCCTTTAGTTTCTCTTTGTAGTGATTAGTGTTATTTCTTTGGAGCCTTTGTTAGCTTGTTAGCTTGGTGACTGTTGCTGCTAGCCCTTGTGTTGTTGCTTCACGCTTGTGTTTGCCAACCTTAGTTTTATTTTGATTATTGTCCTTCCATGCACTTGAAGCTAACCTCAGTTGCATTGGTTTTCCTTTGGTGTTATTAGTTAAAACCTTCGTCAACTCACTTTGTTATGTACCTGTGTTTGAGTCCATAAATAAATAAATTGTGAAATTATGACAGCTTTTCTGTTTTTCTTCAGCGTGATGGTGATGTTGATACTGTCAGTAGGCTCCAACAGGCTGTGCATAAGTTGTGAATGCTGGCAACACTCTAAGCATTCTTTGGTATAAGTTATCTGTAAGTTATTGAAACGTTTTATATAAGTTACTAATACATTATGTATACGTCCATAATTTTAAAAAACACCATATCTTAGTCCTGCGTATGCCAGCATTTTAGAGAAATTTGCGTCAGCACCTGTACAGTTTATGCGTGCAGCTTGCTAAGAAACTTGCTGGCATTAGCTGATAGACTAACATTCAGCTCTCTCATCTTTATAAGCAAACAGGGTTGAAACCACGACGTCGTCTACTGGGTGAAGATTAGTCGCAGTATGACAGCAAAAACTGAACTGTAGGCAGTTGAATGCTGACATTGTTTTAAAGTAGAAAAGAGGCTGGGTCAGACTGGCTCTTACAGAGTAAAAAAAGTAGATCAGATTTTTACAATAAAGGAATTAAATGCATTTTTCTGTGTATTTTTTTAAACAATGACAACAAATCTGGTTAATGCACAGTTGTGAACAGACATCTACACAACCTCTTCTCCATGTACATAGACAATACCATAGCCTGTCTTTTAAAAAATAAACACAACTTAGAAGAAATTCATGGTTATGCACATCTTAATTACATTTTATCTGTTGCATGGTGAACTTAAATTGATGGACTATTAGAATAATTACCTTGCTTACCTTAGTGTCAGCGTTATAAGCCTAGGGATACCATGTCATGTGAGTGATGGAAGAGCTCAGTAGGATTAGCAAACTAATACAGAGTTTCAGGCTGTGAGTTCAAGACAACTATGGATGTGTATTTTTTCTTTGACTTTTCTATGGAGAATGTTTTCTGTGTTTAGCTTTATTCTAATTGATAAAGAGATGCAATACTTGAACACAACAACAATGTGGAGGCAAAATTTGAACCCTGCGTCCGTATGATGTATAGAGAACATCAGACGTTGGTTCAACTTTCATTTTAGAACTACTTTTCAACCATAACACGGCACTGAAAAAAAAAACTTCAACCTTGAAACATTTGCTGGGTTCTGTTTCCAAAAAACCAACATGGCTGTAGCCAAAACTGCTAATATTAAAGCTTCAAAATGTGGAGTCCATAAACATTCACCGTCTCTGTGGCTACATCCATCTGTTATACTATGTATGGTATATGCTGATTTTTATAAATATACCAAATATTAACGGCTGAAATTTGAGGAAACTATAAACAAAAATTGAGAATTTTTCCAATTCTGTAGTTTTCAAGTTATTCAGTCAACATAAAAAACTTTAGTGGAAAATTTGAAAAGTTTGATACAGGGAATGTGATATTTTGTGTTTTTCAGATGTTACCTAATTTATAAACCCCCCCACAAACACATTTAATTTCTCTGTTAAATTAAATATGAATTGCAAATGAGTAAAACTGTGTAGATGGATCCCATCCATCTATCTTCTTCTGTATATTCTGGTTGAGGTTGCAGGTTCAGTAGTCTAAGCAGAGCTGCCTAGACCTCCTCTTTTCAGTCACTGCCTCCAGCTCTTCCAGGATCAATAATGAAGCATTTCTAAGCCAGCTGAGAGACAGAGGGCAATTCCAATCCACTACATACACCCACCCTGTACAAACTTCCACTATATTTGCATGTTTTGTGTGAAAGGTCTGCCACATGTGTTTTTTTCAAACCAAATTGCCTTAAGCAAAACTAGGCTATGAAGACCTCCAGAAGTGAGTCTGCATCAGTGCAGGCTTACTTACCCCACTCAGTAAAAGTGCAGCATGTCTTTTGTCTCTGAGATGGAAAAAAAACACTGTCACAAATAAGCTCCGTGTTATTATTTCAGGATTTTCTCATTAATTAGCATATTGAAACAGCATTCATAAAAATTTTGCACATGTGTACATGATTGGTACATGCTTTTGTAGTGTTTCACAATTTACCATTTTTTTATTTGGAAAAAATGTATCTGAAGCGAGACCGTACTTCATACTCACCCCTTTCAGCCGCATAGCTATAAATACCATCGTGACCTATGTTCATGTTTGTTTGCATTCCGTGCCCCACCCTCCCGTCCCCTTCTCAGTTTCTCACCCCTCTTATCAGTACCATGGGGATCTGTATGGCCCGGGAGCTGCTGCAGGTCCCGCCAAAGCCTTTCCCAACCGCAGTGTCAGGTCTAGAGTTTTCTATTTAGCCATCATCTTCATTTTAAACATTCACCAATCCTAGTTGAGGTTGTGGTCCCTGCTAGTGAATTGTTGTGTTATAAATGCTGATGTCAAAGGACAACAAAAAAGAAAAGAAAAGAGTTGGAGCATTTTGGAAATGTTGTTAAAAATGTCTTAATAAACAGACGTGAAAGAGGTGTATTTTCCAGTGATGGAAATCTTAATACATCAATCTGATATATAATAATAATTTACACGAGACGCTGAATGCAAGTTCACATCCCAAAGGTTGCTGGATTGAACTTGGGCCATTATCTCTCTAGCATGTCCTGGGTCTGCCCTGGGGTCCCTTCCTAGTTGGATATAGCAGAAACATCTCAACAAGGAGATGTCCAGGAGGCATCATTGTCACATACAGCACAGATAGGTACCACTTGTGACTGTCCGCCTTATCCCAGAAACACTCACTCCTGGAACTACGTCACACAAGTTAATGACCTATACCCAGTTATGACATGATACAGAGAGAACCGGAGGGGAGAGAGAGAAGGCAGTTCTGAACCTGGAGGACAGGGGGACCATGACATAGCTCAGTGAAGAAAAAAGGTGTGTGTGTTTATAGCCGGTGCATAGGAAAGTGCACCCTTTCACATGCACAGTATGGACAAAGGAATTGGGCCACACCTCTTAATCACTGAATTCAGTACAAGTGCCACAGGTACCTAGCCATGCAGTCTGCCGTTATAAACATTTGTGGAAGTATGGGTCATACTAAACAACTCACCAAATTTGAGAGTGGTAATGTAATAGGATGCCACTGTTGCAGCAATTCAGCTGGTGAAATTTCTTTCCTTATGGATATTCCACAGTCAATTTAAGTGGTATCAACCAATTCACCAGTGCTCTGTTGACTCAATAACTGCAGAGCTCTAAACCCCCTCTGATATCAGCCGCATGCAAGCCTTACATCACCAAACACAATGCCAAGCTTTGGATGGATTGGTCTAAAAGCATGCTACCACTGGACTCTAGAGCAGTGGGAATGTGTACTGTGGAATGATGAATCATGCTTCTCTATCTGGCAGTCAGATAGACAAGTCTGGGTTTGGTGAAAGGGCAGAAGCATGTTATCTGCCTGACTGCATTTTGCCAGCTGTAACATTTGGTGGAGGAGGGATAATGCTATGGGGTTGTTTTTTTTTCTGTGGTTGGCCTGAGTCCTTTAGTTCCAGTAAAGGGAAATTGTACTTGATTGGCCTTCACAGAGTCCTGACCTCAACCCCGCTAAACATCTTTGGGATGAACTAGTGCAGGGATTGTGAGCCAGGCCCTCTTGTTCAGCAACAGTGTCTGATCTCTTAAATGCTCCTCTGGATGAATGGAGAAAAATTCCCACAGACGCACTCCAAAAACTTCCCAGAAGAGTGGAAGCTGTTATAGCTACAAAGGAGGGAACCAATTCCATATTAATACCTATAGATTTAGAACATGATGTTGTACAAGCTCCTGTAGGGGTAATGTATTGGTAGCACAATACTTTTGTCCATATAATGTATTTATAGGTGGACTTTATCACAGCCAAAAAAGTAAAACTTTTTCAAACCATCCAACCTAATGATGGAGAACCCAGTAAACAACAGGAGCAACAAGTATTTGAGTTTCTGGGGGATTCAAGTCAAAGAAGAAAAAGGCAATCAGTTACCATGGTGATGGAAAAGGAGGAGTGAGAGGGGCTGAAGAGTTTCATTTGGAGAGTGTCACTTATAAGCTTTGATGATGATAAGGGCAGCTACTGGGGTAAACAGCACTGGAGCGTTAAAATTCTGAGAGAATTAGGGACTCCAGAGGAGCAAGTTGCTTTTTTCTGTCCTTTTCTGACTAATCTCCTCCTCCTTCTTACTTAGCCCCAAGAACCTCTGACTCTCTAGCTCTAAATCCTCACACTCAAACACATCTACACCAACACACAGGATGATACACAATTACCTATATGCCTTGGCTACTTGTTACACTCTCCCACAGGTGTCTGATCAGCCTTGTCATGTACAGCAAGGATTATCGTAACTGTGGCAAGATTCTAACACAGGCTTCATTCAGTGCATAGGGTGGGCTTTTGATGCAAATATTTCCATGTAAAGATGGAGTGCATTTTTCTGCGTGTGTTTGGCATTCTCTTTGCATAGGAAAAAGCTGATGAAGTGTTTATCAGATGTTCTTTTGGGAGGGTGTGACGTTCTCCAGGGTTTGTTGATGCGTCACGCATTGAATGGATGTCACACTGCCCCTGGACAGATGTCATCAAGCATGCTCCAGCGAGTGATTCTCCCACTTTCACAGGGCGAGAGGAGGCGGGACAGGGAAAGGGGAGGCAATAGGAGAGTGATAGCCTAAAAACCAGTGAGGCAACAGTCATAATGCCAGGCAGATAAAGACAAAAAGGGAGAGTGCAGAAATTTTAATGAAGAGGAAGAAGAGACAGAAAAAAACCCAACAAAAAACAAACCCAGTGATAACACTTCTGGTAAAAGCAGAGTGGGAGGATAATCTAGAGCAAAACGAGGAGATGTGATAAATGAAAAAAAGGAGTACGACAAGAGATGGAGATGTGGGCAAAGCGAGAGGGATGTGTGTGTTTTTGTGTGTGTGTTTATGTGCAACAACAGAGAGTGAGAGTGAGAGACAAACAAGCGCAATGGAGGATGTTAAGCTGAAATCTTAACTAACAGAAGCGGTGGCACCACACTGAGAAGAAGAACTGAACCAG
Source organism: Etroplus canarensis (assembly GCA_015106775.1). NCBI lineage: Eukaryota > Metazoa > Chordata > Actinopteri > Cichliformes > Cichlidae > Etroplus > Etroplus canarensis. Next base: position 3,785 of record VUQH01082111.1, on the reverse strand, counting down.
ACATCAGGGCCTTAGGCTAATTAAGAAAAGAAAGAAGCTATATACAGTAAGTGCATGTATGCATGAGTGTCTGTGTCTGTGTCCTCTCTGTGGGCTGGGTGTGTGTCCCAGTGTGCCTACCAATGTGGATAGCTGTGGATGTATTTTACAAAGGTGTCTGTGTTTTCTTTGTCTCAAAGTATGTGACCTGAGAGGACTTACTGTACTCTCTCCCTTTTTTCCTGTAATTACTGACTAACTGTATCTCACCCTCATCTGTGTCACATATCAACCTATTTTCCTTTTTGTTTGTGCCTTCATATCATGGGTGTTTTTTTATAATTTATTTATTTTTTATCAGCTTACTTACCAAAAGATGTCCATCTGGCAGTGGAATAAGCTTTGGATCAGGCAGCAATATAATTTTGTCTTCTTGTTAGCTAGGTCATACTGTTGATTATTATCCAATATGACTCAATTGCAGTTAGGCAGCAATGATATTGTGGAAGCCATGACAGGGATTGCACCATAAGTGATAAGAAAAAAGGTGGTTGCCGTGCCGTTTGTGTTAACAACCACTGGTGTAACCCTGCTCATATTAACATCAAAGAGCATATTTGTAGCCTGGACTTTGAACTCTGTGCTGTGCTGTACACACCATAATAGTGATGGTGTACGTACCCCCCTCTACTAATCCTACCTCTGCATCAAACACCACACACTCTGCAATAGCCCGGTTACAGACTGAACACCTGAGTGCACTAATTGTTATCTCGGGGGACTTTAATCATATTACACTTAACAATACACTAACCGCCTTCACCCAGTATGTGAGCTGCCCCAACAGAGGCGAGAGAACACTATCTGCTGTATGCAAATGTTAAGGATGCGTACAGCTCCTCTGCTCTATCTCTGCTCGGTGGGTCAGATCACAACCTGGTCCACCTCACTCCCTGTTATGTCCCTTTTATTAAGAGGCAGCATGTGACCATAAGGACAGTAAGGAGACGTTCAGAGGAAGCTCTGGGGACACTGCAGGGCTGTTTTGAGGTGACTGACTGGAAGATATTCTGTGAGCTGCAGGGAGAGGACATTGATGTGTTCATAGAATTAATAATGACTATATAAACTTTTGCACTGATGCCATAATCTCGTGTTGTGTCACCCAAACAACAAACCTTGGGTGACAAAGGACATCAAAGCACTCCTCAACAGGAAGAAGAGGGCCTTTAGTACTAGGGATGGAGAGGAGGTGAGAACAGTTCAAAGGGAATTGAAAAGATCAATTAGAGTGGTCAAGGACAATTGGAAGTTGAATGGAAACTCCAGCAGAACAGAGGTCTGGAGTGGCATGAAGAATATCACTGGTTTGAGTCCAGTGACAGAGGAATTGAAGGCAGTGTGGACTGGGTCATTGATTTAAATCTGTTCTTTAACAGATTTGACTCTATTGCAGCTGCTCACACCTCCAGCATTCTTCTTGTTGGCCTGCTACCACCAGCCACTCCTTCCCTCCCCTCCTCCCAGCCTCCTTCCTCTACCCTCAGACTCATAGAACTCTTCACAACCTTCATCATAACTCTTTACCCTACCCCTACCTGTTACCTTCACTGCTGACCAGATCCAGAGACAGTTGATGAGCCTTCACCTAGATAAGTCTGTAGGTCCTGATGGTGTGAACCCCAGGGTCCTCAAAGGTTGTGCCTCTCAGCTTTGTGATATAGTCTGTCATATTTTCCAAAACAGCCTGTGTTTATAAAGGGATCCCATGCTGTGGAAGAGGTTGTGCCTTGTGCCTGTGCCAAAGATGTTATGCCCCAATGACCCTAAGTACTAAAGACTTGTGGCACTGACATCACACATAATGAAGACCCTGGAGAAACTTATCCTGGACCAGCTCTGGTCTATGGTCAGCCCCCTAATGCAGCCCCTCCAGTTTGCCTACCAGCCCCTTCCTGCTCAGCCATGTCTAAAATTACCTGGACAAGCCACTGAGAACAGTGAGGGTCATGTTTTTTGAATTCTCCAGTGCATTCAACACCATTGGGCCGGCTATACTGGGTGAGAAGCTGAGAGCGATGCAGTTTGATGCCTTCTTTGTGGCCTGGATTATAGACTCCCTGGACAATATGGTCAGAAACACCGAAGCCTCACAGGGGGCATTCTCTCTCCTTTTCTCTTCACCCTCTACACCACAGACTTTCCACCTTCAGAAGTGTTCTAATGACTCTGCAATAGTGGGGCATATCAGAGATTGTCATGAAGAAGAGTATAGGACTATAGTGGGCAACTTTGTCATTTGGTGCAACCAGAACCATCTGCAGCTTATTGTGACAAAGAACCTGTTGTGGACGTGAGAAGGACAAAAAAAACCAGTGGCCACTGTTTCCATCCATGAGGCCTGTGTGGAGGTAGTAGAGGACTTCAAATACCTCAGCGTTCACACTGACAATGAACTGGACTTCCCTAAACACGCAGAAGCCATCTATTAGAAGTATCTGCCGGACGATGGTAAAGATGTTTTAGGAATCTGTGGTAGCCAGTGGCTTCTTATATGCTGAAGTGAGTTGGGGCAGCAGAATGAGAGTCAGGGACACCAAAAAAAAAAAAAAAAGGGACACCAACTGACTCAACAAACTGATCCGCAAGGCCAGTAACATGTCGATTGTCTCTCTTACAGAGTTGTCAGAAAGTGGGATTCTGTCCAAGTTAAGGACAATATTGGACAGTCCTTTATACCCTCTCCATGATGTGCTGGACGGGCACAGGAGCACATTTACCAGCAGGCTCGTTCTGCCACCACAGAACACCACAGGTAATCATTATCTGTGGCCATCAAACTCTATAATTCCTCTCTGTGACACCTTGACTAGTTTCTTTCTATTACCATATGTTTTAAATATTGCATATAGTGTTTACCAAGGATTTATTTATGTTACATATTGCAATTTCCCCCCTGGAATTAATAACGCATTCTGATTCTGATCTCTTCAGTGATACTCAGTCATTCAGCTAAAATTATTTTTTTCAGGGAAAATATAATTGTTTCACCAGCAGCATTTATTTGATTTGAAGAAATCATATTACAATACCAAAGCAAGTGAAAACCTGAGTTCTGTCCCCTGGATAGCTTGTGTCATCAAATTTAATTAAAAACTTCAACTTAAACATATCTTCAGTAGCAGAGCACTTGAATTCCTTCTTGTAAGTCTCATCTTTTTTAAGTGATCTCCTTAACTGCATATCTACATATCCAGGTGATGTTATAAGGAACTTCTGTTTCGCAGTTATGCGTTGTAATGGCATTCAGTACTCCTCCTATCCTTTTGGCCAGAAAAAACTTATCTGTGGGCTGTGAGGGTGCATAAAATGAATTAAAATATCTTACTCTGCTTACAAAACCATCACTGGCCTCTGTACATAAGTCTTCTTCTTCTTCTTTTGGCTGCTCCCATTAGGGGTCACCACAGCGGATCATCTGCCTCCATCTCACCCTATCCGTTGCATCCTCTTCCCTCACACCAACCCTCTACATGTCCTCCTTCACTACATCCATGAATCTTCTCTGTGGTCTTCCTCTTCTCCTCCTGCCTGGAAGCTCCATCTTCAACATCCATTGTCCAATATATCCACTATCCCTCCTCTGAACATGTCCAAACCATCTCAGCCTTGCCTCTCTGACTTTGTCTCCAAACTTCTCAACATGAGCTGTCCCTCTGATGTGCTCATTTCTAGTCCTGTCCATCCTGGTCACTCCCTGGGAAAATCTCAACATCTTCAGTTCTGCCACCTCCAGCTCTGCCTCC
>VUQH01082108.1:0-30096 GCA_015106775.1 Etroplus canarensis | reverse complement strand
AGCAGAAGAGATTTGTTTGGGCCAAGAAACACAAGGAATGGACATCAGACCAGTGGAAATCAGTGCTTTGGTCTGATGAGTCCAAATTTGAGATCTTTGGTTCCACCTGCCGTGTCTTTGTGCGACGCAGAAAAGGTGAACGGATGGTTTATACATGCATGGTTCCCACCGTGAAGCATGGAGGAGGAGGTGTGATGGCATGGGGGTGCTTTGCTGGTAACACTGTTGGAGATTTATTCAAAATTGAAGGCATACCACAGAATGGCTACCACAGATTTCTGCAGCAACATGCCATCCCATCCGGTTTAGTTGGACCATCATTTTGTTTCAACAGGACAGTGACCCCAAACACACCTCCAGGCTGTGTAAGGGCTATTTGACCAAGAAAGAGAGTAATGGAGTGCCCTGGCCTCCACAGTCACCTGACCTAAATCCAATCGAGATGGTTTGGGATGAGATGGACTGCAGAGTGAAGCCAAAAGGGCCAACAAGTGCTCAGCATCTCTGGGAACTCCTTCAAGACTGTTAGAAAACCATTTCAGGTGACTACATCATCAAGCTCATCGAGAGAATGCCAAGAGTGTGCAAAGCAGTAATCAAAGCTAAGGGTGGCTATTTTGAAGAACCTAAAATCTAAAACATCTTTTGAGTTATTTCACATTTTTTTCTTCACTACATAATTCCATATGTGTTCATTAATAGTTTTTATGGCTTCAATGAGAATCTACAATGTAAATAGTCATGAAAATAAAGAAAAACCATTAAATGAGAAGGTGTGTCCAAACTTTTGACTGGTAGTGTGTATGTCTCTCTCTCTCTCTCTCTCTCTCTCTCTCTCTCTCTCTCTCTCTACAGGTGGCCAGTCTATCACAGGGCTGACACAAACAGATAGACTCTTAGAATTGCCAGTTACCTTTGGACTGCAGGAGGAAGCTAGAGTACCTGGAGAGAACCCACACAGACACAAGGAGAACATATAAAACTCCATACAGAAAGGCTCCAGCTGACTGGTGGATTCAAACTCAGGACCTTCTTGCTGTGAGGAAACAACAAACAAAATTAACAGTTTAAATATAATAACATGGGCTTTCTGATTTCTGTTTATGAGCTAAAGGCTCATTTATGTGGACTGCCTCATGATTACATTCAATTTAAAAAGAGTCTAGTCTGTGTGAATTTTTTTTAACAGTGCATTTTGAAGAAAAGTGTACTGATGATATCATTATAATGTTCATTACCCATTCTGTGGTGCAAGGCTTACAGCGTTGATATGCCAACTTGATGCATGCACCATTACGAGTATAATTTTATGTGATAAATATGTATTTTGGTCTTAGCGCTCTTTATGATAATGTCTTTGTGACTAAGTTAAAGAGTTGGAAAATATCATTTAAATTATTTAAAAAGCTTATTTCATTACTGTCATCTCTACCAGGGTGGGCCCTGCTGTTTCAGGTTCAGAGCTGGATTATATACGGCAAGCAATAAGACTGTGTGGCAGTCAGTCACTGCCACAATTACTGCACCAATAAATTATGTTAATGATAGTTTGCTGCTATTCGGTTTCTTTGGTTTATATTATTTAGTGTTTAAATTAGAAGCCATTTTATCTGAGAATTATTACAAAGAGCCAGAAAACCCACCCTGTTTTCTACAGGATGGTTCTATTTAGCTTTGTGACAGTATTTTACATGGGACGCACATACAAAGTGTATTTTTTTAAGTGTGGTCTAAGAAAGTAGTAAGAAAATGAAAGCAGTTTTAATGAAGTTGCAAGTAATATTTCAAAAGTATCACCTTGCAGCTTATACACATTGTTCATGTCCTTACCTCAAGACCACAGTGACTACAGTCTTGAGTCTGTGTGGTTTGTGTATTTAAATGCTGAGTACAGTAGCCCCGAAGGTGGCTGTCTGTCATCTTCTTCAAGGTCAGAGACACCCAGCCCCATCTAACAGCAGAGCGTCTCCTGAATAGATAAGGAAATACTGCAGACTGACGGACAGCCTGACAGGCAGTGCCCCCATCTGGAGGTCCTGGGGAATGACCACATCAGGTCCAGACACATGAATGCATGGTTCATGTCAACAGTACATATTTTTTTCTTACATTCAGAAAGACTACAACTGACTGTAACTTCTCCTCGTATGTATAAATCGGGTTGCCTATGCATTCGTATATTTTTAAATCAACTAAGCATTTAGATTACTTTGAAAAAATCATATACTCATAGGTCGTCCATTTCTAGTTGGGTTTAATCAACTACAGTGAAATGTTTAGTGAACAAACACTGTATGCTGCAGTCCATGGTTCATGTTTGGACATGTAAATGAGGTTGGTGTATAATTGCCTTACCACAATGTTATTCCACCTCCTTCCGCTGGAGGGGTGCCCTCCACATGCTTGGGCTGGAGGAAAGTGTCTCCATAGTAACTAAGACAACGGTGGAACATGGGCTTAGAGGCTGACTGGGCAAATGGTTTTTCTTTTGGAGTACAATGACACCAGGGTGCACTGGTGCTGAGCTGCCATTGAGAGCATCAAGCAGAGATATTGAGTGTCAAACAACAGATGCTTATTTTTACCTAATTTAAAGTGCACTTACACACCAAGTAATGAAGATAAATAAATGTATCCATGCTTTCAGTATGATACAAAAAGACTAATGTGTGTGTGTGTTTGTGTATGCAGTGTAGGCTGGTACCTCCACGTTGTACTGGCATTTTTAATGAAATAGTAGAAAGTTGAAAAATAAGTTAATTCTACCTTTCATAACAAAATGATTAAAAAAAATCTAAAAAAAATGAATATAGATAATTAATCAGCAATAAATTATTAAAAAAAAGTGCAATATCTATCACATTCATGAATTTCAAGTGGTTTAACCAATGTACCTTTAGCTGCTCCCTTGTATTCTCCCCAAGGGGTTGCCACAGCAGATTAATCCACAATGGTAATTTAGCAGAGGTTTTACACCGGATGCCCTTCCTGACGCAACCTTCCATGGTTAGGGAGGCTTGTGTCCCCACCTGGAATCGAATTAGGGAATCAGCTTTGGTTTTGGGGGACACTAAATGGTTTAACCAATAAAGGAATCAAATAGGGAATTCTTACAAAAATAAGCCACTGTTCAGTAAATGCTGATGCCATAATGTCCTCACATCCTTCATTTCCTCTCTTATTCTTCTTATTCATGTTTTTCCCCACTCGCCCTCTCATTCTCCCACCATCTTGCTCAGTACTTAATATCCTGCTTTTTATCTACACGCCATCCAGGTTGATGACAGAGCATGGCTCGCCCCGAAGTGGGCCATTGTGTTGCAACAAAGATCCTGAGGTAAATCTGACATATGCAGCATGAAGTTTGGGTGGGAGGGTATAGGCGAGGTCTGCCAATACAGGGTAGCACCACAACTCATTGAAAGAATAATTTACTCAAAAGGTAGGTTCGTTTTCAAAATCTCAGCTGATTATTATCAGGCATTAGAAAAGAGCTAATCTTGCCACCTCCAAGTGGTGGCCTTGTTTAGAGTAAAGATGAGAGAGACAGAGTGAAAGGTGGAGTGAGCAAAACAGACAAAGAAAATGAGAAACTGAGACCACTTACACTTACAGCCTACTATAATGTTTGTGTCTTTGAAAACCCAGTAGCATGACAGCGGTAGAACCATCTTGCTAAGTTTGTCTAGACTGAAACTATTTCAGATTAATATTAATGGATTGAGAGCACAAAAATTGTGGGGAGTGACAATTACAGTGTGTGATGAGAAAAGTGATGTCTTATTATAATATCATTTTCATAATAAAAGTGATCATAAACTGCAAATTAAAACTTTACATTATTTTTCATTTTGACAGTGGCTGTTTTTTGTGATGACATCTGAAACATGATATAATAAAAGGGGCTTTAAATAAGCCCAACTGCAATACTTGGGCAGGTAATTTTGACTGAATTACTTCAGTGGTTTTTATATCTCACTAAACCAGAGGCTTCAGAAATTACTTAACACCTGAAGCCTTTTTAAGTGCTACAGTGAGATTTTTTGTCTCAGTTTTATATTGGTCAAGAAGCAAATAAAGAGTAAATCTAAAAGAAAGAAGGAGACAGAGTGGCTGGTGTTAAAAGAATACCAGTCATTCTGATGAGCTTACCAAGACTGACTTTATGACCCATTCCAGCATCAAGATCATGTCAAGTAAATAGAGTCCCTGCCAAATGTATTGGAACAGCAAGGCAAATTCTTTTTTCTTTTTTTTTTTTTCTTTTTTGCTGTGCACTGAAGAAATTTGGGTAATGAAGACGAATATGAGAAGTGAGATCAGAGTTTCAGCTTCTATCCCATGGTATCTACACCCTAACTCCAAAAAGGCTGGGATCCTGCATGAAATATATCTAAAAACACAATGCAATAATTTGCAAATCTCACAAACCAATATTTTATTCACCAAAGAACACAGAGAGCATCAATTGTTGAAAGTGAGAGATTTTACTACTTCATAAGAAATAATAGCTTATCTTGGATCCATGCAGTGATTTCAGTGAAAGAATCACACCTGTTTGCAATGCAGTACTGCCTGAGGAGCTGAGGATCACCAGCATTATTGGTTTTTGACTGTGTCCCTTAGACACAGAGATGTCTCCAGATTCTTGGAATCTTTTGTGGAGATTATGTACTTTAGCTGATGGAATATTCAGTCTTTGCAATTTTACATTGAGGAACATTATTCTGAAATTGCTCTACTATTTGTAGACACAGTTTCTCACAGATTGCTGAACCTCTGCCCATTTTTATTTCAGTAAGAAGAGATAATTTGGAGAATATGAGCATGAGTTATTGAGTTACAGATTTTGAATAATCGTGAATTGGCCCATGCTTGCTGAGTTAGAGAAAAATGTGAATACATTATTTGGCAATTAGACTAGTTTAGACTGTTAGACTCTTAGTTCAGCATTGACAGGAAGAAGGATAGGACCCCTTAGAGTCTAGACTCTGGTGGTAGAGGTGGACATGAAGGTGGAGAATATTTAGAAGAGGATCTGGGTGACAGGGATGTGGTGGCGATCAGGAGGAGGTAGGACGTACAAACAAGTCTGCAAGGCAGAATGACAGAAAAGCACTAAAGTTTAAAGCATATGAAACAGAGGCTGATTGGCTTGCAGATGGTGGGCCAGAAAATGATCTGGTCAGAATAGGGTTTGACAGTGTGGAACAGTGGTGGCCATGAAAGGAATAGACTAACAGCCTAGACACCCAGGAATGCTGGCAGATGAGTGAATACAGATCTTCCTCATTGAACTTATACCTAAGTTTCTTTTCTGAGAGACTCTGCATATCTAAGGTGCTCTTTTTATACCCGATCACATTACTGGCCTGTTGCCAATTAACTTAATTAGTTGCAGCATGTTCTTCCAGCTGTTTCTTTTTAGTACTACTTACTTTTCCAGTCTTTTGTTGCCCTTTTCCCTACTTTTTTTAGAAGTTGCTGCCATCAAATTCAAGATAATCTTTCATGAAATTTTAAAATGTCTTAACTTTCAACATTTGACATGTTTTCTACATTATTTTGTCAATAAAATATTAGTTTATGTAATTTGCAAATCATTGCATTGTGTTTTATTTATATTTTATGCAACAACATAGAACAAAACAAATCTTGTATCAAACACCTTGTTTTTTAAGTAGCTAAAATATTTGAACAGAATGCTTTCAACTAATTTACAGTCAAGAATTTTTAATATTTAATTGCATACCAGTAGGCTTGAGAGTGTCTCCATAGTATAGTAGTTTACACATTTTCCTCACATTCAAAAGGTCCTTGGTTCCAAATCAGGAAGAGACAAGCCTAGCCTTGAGGTTCAAAAGTCAGTGATAGTCCCATGCCTGGATAAATGGGAGGGTTGTGTCAGGAGGGCTTCTGGTATAAATTCTGTACCAAGTCATATATGCGGATTCAGCCACTGTGGTGAACCCTGGGGGATAAAAAAATGGATAAGCCGAAAATACACTTCTTATATCAACAACCTTGATGTAACAACTGCACCAAGCCCATGAGATTTCTTGTTTCTTTGGTTGTTTTCAGGCTTTTATCACATCATCTTTTAGTTATTATCCATTTGGCAGGATTCCTCCCTTCAGTTTTCTCGTCAGGAGGTGAAATGCTTGTTCAAACGAAATATTCTGCTGAGGTTGCAACAAGTTTTAGATCACTGACTTGCTGTAAATAAAGTTCCTCCTGATTAGTTTCAATGCACTTCTCTGTAAATTGGCAGACAATAAGTTTCTTTTGACGTCTATGTTCATTCTATAACAACCATCATTTTTACATCATCAATAAAAATGACAGCACCTGTTCCAGAAGCAGCCATGTAAGCCCAAGCCACGAAACACCTTCTACCACAGATGAACTTGTATGTTTAGGGTCATTAGTAGATCCTCTTTTTCTCCATACTTTGGCTTTTTCATCATTTTGGAAGAGCTCAATTTTTTTGTCTCATCAGTCCCTGAAACTTTGTTTCTGAACTCTATTGGTTTGTCTCTGCTCTTTGCAATTGTGTATTCTGTATTGCTGATTTTGTTTTCTAAGTCTCCTTTGAACAGGAAACTAAGACATTTCCTCTGCTCTTTGGAGTTTGTAATGATGCAACAGACTTTTGTTTAGGGGATTCGCTTTACTGCTGTCACCATTTCTCAGTCACCAGTTGCTTTTTTTCCCAGGATGACCAGTTCATTGCCTCTTTTGCAGTACACCAGTGGTTTCCTTCTTTTTCAGGACACTCCAAATTGTGGTACTATGTATGCCTAATGTTTTTAAATACTTCTGATGGATTTCCCTCATTTTCTTAGCTTCAGAATGATATGCCTTCTCCCACAGACAGCTCTCTGGTCTTCATGTTACTCTACCCTTCATAGCTACAAATGCAGTCTTAAGTGTTGGTGAAAGCTAACACTTAAACTGAGAGTAGATATCCAGGTCTACTCAATGATTAAACAATCACTCTTATATGAGACCAGGGTAACAAAAAGCACCAGTCACTTGTCATGTTCCAACACTTTTGCTCACTTGAAAAATTGGGTGGTTTGATATAAAGTGTGTTATGTTCTGTGTTGTTGATCATATCTAGATGCAAATACTATGGAATAAAAGCTGAAATTCTGACTTGTTTTCATATGTATATTTTGATCTCACACCCTTTTTTCAGTTGACAGCAAAAACAAATTAATTGATCCTGCTGTTGCCTGTTACTGAATACTGCCTGAAGTTGCCTTATTTAAACTTTTAGCCGCCTGTCTTGCTGTTGAGTCCATCCTTCTGTGATTCCATGACTGTCAGAATCATTACAGATCCATTTATCAAATAATGTCACTGCACTACTAAAGTTGTGAGGAATTCTGAGAATATGTTGTTTGAAATGAAGGAAATAGATTTAAATATTAATTTTGGACATATATTTATTAAGCTCAAGACCCATGATGTGGTTTACATCAGAAATGCTTCAATGTGAAATCAAGAACTAATACAGTATAATCACTGCCTTATTCGGTGGTATTTGAATAATATAATTACAGTGTTATAATAACTATTTCTATTTTATACTACTTTATATTTCTTCAATCAAAGTTCCAACTTGCTCATTGGTCATGATTCCTCCACCCCCCACAAAACAAACCTTCGGCTGCTTCCTGGTATTCTCCCAAGGGGTTCGCCACAGCCGAATAAACCGCATTGGTAATTTGACTGAGGTTTTGCGCCGGATGCCCTTCCTGACGCAGCTCTCCATGGTGAGGGGGACTTGTGTCCCCACCTGGTATCGAGCTAGGGAATCAGCTTTGGTTTTGCATTCAGCAGATAAATTTTAGTGCAGCTGGGGTACTGCACTGAGCAGGATTACTCCAGGTTACACCTAAAATACCATGCAAAAACTCTCTTAACATTGTTTAATATATATCTTTTCTAGTCCCGTTTTGATAGTTTCAATTGTTTACTACATAAAAAGACAGTATATTGGCAGCCTCCAGCTTTCTTCCTCCAGACTCACTTTCTGCACTGAAACAACAGAATAACTGAAGTAAATTTAGTGTTTAGGCCACAAACAATCTCAACCCTCATATTCAGGTTTAGAAATGCCCGGACTGCCGGCATTATACCATGTGGAATTTGGTAAAGCTGAATTTGTACATTTTAAAGGAATTCCCTCTTACCTAATGACTTTGCCACATTTTTCTATCACTACTGCGAGTTGTTTATCTTATTAGGGAAACACTACAGGTGGTGATTAATGCCATTTTTTGTGTGTGTTTTATCTCCCTTTCAGAACCATGGACAGAGAATTAAACAATGATTGGGTCAGCGTCAAGGATTAGACTAATCCACCCATTGGTCTGAATCAAGTTGACAGCAGATTTAAGCACGGTGATTGGCCGAGAGACAACATAGTTAGGATTCATCCCTGTAGTCATTCAGAGCAAAAAGAGGTTTTGCAATAGTCTAACAGTTTGTTCGTAAATACCGTCCGATTGGAATTCATCTGTTTAACACTCAGGTGAAGCTTCAGCTGGAGAGCACGTTAAACTGAGGAGCGGCTGCTCTCTGGAGGAGGTAAGCAGATTATGCTTCCTGTGGAACCCGTAATTCCTGGCTGTGACGGCCAGCTCCAAAATATATGTGTAGGGAATATGTATTGGCGCATTTCATCCGGTGACATGCAGCTTGCTCCATCGATGTCCCCGGTAGATTTCCCCGGGATAGCCCCTGTTAGTATTCTCTAGCGGTTTCTGTGGAATCGGATGGATCGAGTCGTTAAATTCTTACCACCACTGAGACATGGCTGGAGGGCTCACGCATTAAATCCCTTGGCAGAAGTTTGTAACACGCTCTGTTAAAATCATTATTCCTCTAAAGCAGGCTATGTCTGCGCGACAGTGGTGCAGTAAGATCCTCTCCTACATTGTACTTCCTATATTCCCAGTGAGGTGCTTTTAAAACTCTTGCAAACAGCCAGCAGTGCAAGCTGCATTAACCTACATGTTATTCTTATTTGACAGGCTGAAGAATCTGAAAGAGGAGTTACTGGCAAACGCAAGCTTTACACATTCACATGGCTGGTCAGCAAATAAATTGTGAATTAATAAAAAAAAAAAAGTAATACCCAGCCTGATGTATCTGGATTTTATAACTGGTATTAAACTGTTTATTGCAGAGCCCAATTTCCCCCCACTGCCTGGATTCATTCCTCTCAAGCCATGTTTTTACCAAGACTTTGAAGAGATCCCTGAACAGCACCGCAGCATGTGCAAAAAAATGTACCACCTGTGGATGTGTAAGTGAATAAAAGTGGTGTTGTACAAGACATTTAAGTGTTTTCCTGCAGGTCCCATAAAGTGCCTTCTTCTCTGTGATCAGCTGATGATAACAACTATGAAACAATAGGGCAGTGGTTTATAAGGGTCCTTTTGGTCCAAGAAGATTTTTATTGGTTGTGGCTGCCATGTCCTGACTGGTTTATTTGTTAATGAGTCATAACACTGACCAGATGGCCTTGGTTTGAGCAGAGCAGTAACACTAAAATTGTGTTGAGCAATCTTTGCCAGAAGCAGTTTCGACAAAGTTTACTGCACTATAAACACATACTACAATGGCGTTTGTGATATTGCTCTGCTGTAGAACTCCCTGCCTGTCCATGACTTCATGCAAGAGAGCAGAGGGCAGGAGGAAGAGTGCTGGTGTCAATGTTACATTGCTATACAGAAGCAGGGCAGCGCGCCAATATACAGTGAAAATGTTAACGATGAGAAAAGAAGACAAAGGTGAAGATGGAGTAAAATGAAGCAAATTCAGAAGTGCCTCTTCATAAGTAGGTTAATTGGAAACAGGTCAGTACCATGACAGGTATAAAAGTGATATTACTGAGAGTGTTTCATAAATAATGATAGGGAGGAGTTCACCATTATCCGAAAAATTGTGCAGGCCAATAGTTAACTAGTATCACATTTCTCAGCATAAAATTCTAAAAAATTCAGGGATTTCATTATGTTCAGTGCATATGATAATAAAAAAAAATCCAGAGAAAACTTTGTTCACAAGGGACAAGGTTGAAAATCAGTTTTGAAAGCCTGTGAACTTCAGGCCCTCAGGCTGCACTGCATTTAAAACAGGCGTAATTTTGTAGTTAAAGATATAGCATGGACACACAAACATTTCTGAGCTCATGCTGTTGCATTCACAAATGCAAGTTAAATAACCACAGTGAAAAGAAAAAAAAACATATAAACACAGCTGCTTTCACTGGGCCAAAGCTTATTTAACATGGACTGATGTGAAGTGTTAAAATGTCCTGTAGTCTGAAGTATCACATTTAAAATTGCCCATGCAGTTTAAATGCCAGCATCTGTGATGGGATGATTGCTCCACTAATCATTGCCATAGAAATCCAGAAGTGGCAAGTCTGCCACTGGCACGCTGTGCTTCTCGCAGAAGAGAGCAAGTTCACCCAGAGCACATGTGACAGATGTGAAAAGGTCTGAAGAAGCCATGGAGAACACTATGCTACCTCAAACATCGTTCAGCATGACTGCTTTGGTGGTGGGTCAGTGATGGTCTGGGGAGGCGCAGACCTCTATGGGCAAGGCAACAGCACCCTGACTGCCATTATGTATCGGGATGAAATCCTTGGGCACAGTGTCAGCTCAGTGATGCCCCAGTCCAGAGCTGGGAGGAGATCCCCCAGGATATGATCCATCGTCTCATTACGAGCATGCCCCGAAATTGTCAGGCATGCATTCAAGCACATGGAGTTGCTGCAATGAAATTTTGGCAAAATGGACTAGCCTGCTGCATTATTTTTTCACTTTGATTTTCAGGGTGTCTTTGAATTCATCCCTCTGCAGGTTGATCATTTTCATTTTCCTCAAATGATGTGGTATTCTTTCGTTTTTAACACATTACCCAGTCCATATCAGTATAGATATCCAGCAGGATTTTTTTCCCCATTGAGATCGGATGTGTTTTTAAAGTGTTCCTTTAATTTTCTTGAGCAGTGTACATACAGTACATCCATACATCCATACATCTGTCTTCTGCTGCTTATGCAGGTCCTGGTTGCAGGGGCAGTAGTCTAAGCAGACATTTCCAAGCCTCCTTCTCCCCAGCCACCTCTTCCAGCTCTTTCAGGGGGCACCAAAGCATTCCCAAGGCAGCTGAAAGACGTAATCTCTCCAATGTATCCTGGATCTGCCCTGAGGCCTCCAACCAGTTGGACATGCCCAGAACACCTTCATTTAGAAGGTGTCCAGGAAGCATCCTAGTTAGAACCTCCTCAACTGCTACCTTTTGATTTGGAAAAGGAACAACTCTACTCTAAACCCCTCCTGAATGACCAAGCTCCTCCCCTGTCTCTAAGGGAGAGCCCAGACGCACTTTGGAGGAAGCTCATTTCTGATGCTTGTATCCAAGATCTCAGGTTTTTGGTCTTAGCTTGTGACCATAGGTGAGGATCAGCTGATAAATCAACTTCAGCTTTGCTTCAACACTCAGCTCTCGCTTTACAATGACAGACTGTTATAGCATCCACGTTAATACAGGTGCTGCACTAATCTGTTTGTCAATCTCCTGTTCCCTCGATCCCTCACTTTCAGCAAGACCCCAAGATACTTAAATTCCTCCACTTGGAGGAGGAAAAGTCATACCCAACCTGGAGCAGGCACTCCACCCTTTTCTGGGTGAGAACCACGGCTTCAGACTTGGAAGTTATAGTTTAGTGAATCTTGAATGATATATACATGTTTTAGAGCAACGATCCTACCATGCAGGCAAGCTTTTTTCAGGGATGGCTGTGCTTATTTCAGAAAGACTATGCCAAACCACATTCAGCACATATTTATCCAGCATGGTTCTGTAGTAAACTGCAACTAGCCTACCTGCAGTTCAGACCTGTCACCCATTGAAAACAATTAGTGGATTATGAAATGAAAAATAAAATAAAGTAGGTCCTGAAATGTTGAAAAGCTGAAATCCTGTATCAGGCAAAATTGTGCAAACATTCAGCTTTGAAAATTACAGTGTTTGGTCTCCCTTGTTTCCTAACTATTATTAACCTTTTTAACAAGAGTTAGTTGTAAAAAGAAGAGGTGATACAACACAGTCATAAACACACCCCCATCCCAACATTTTTAAATGTGTTGCTCACATCAAATTTAGCATTAGCATAAAAAGTTCTAACATTTGATGTCATTTTTGGTACATTTAAAAATTAAACAGGGTTTGAATGATTTGTAAATCATTGCAATCTATTATTACTTACCTTTTATGCAGCATCCTGACTTTTTTTTAAAATAGTTATAACAGGAAAATTGTATCTCTCTATGAAACATTTATATTTATTCTGTTTACTTCTTTTCTTTCTGTAGGTGCCTCTTTTTAATAAACAATTAACATAAGCAGGTATTGAAAGTGCTGGTCTGCTCAGCAATGCTATTATTATTTTTTCTTCATTAGCATCTTTTTGTATAGCCTGCCCTTTATTTGCCTCATGCTACAATGTGCACAAGGCTTGGAAGGTGATTTTTATTTTACTTGAATGCTTTTTCAGTTTGCATGTTTTTCATTTCACTTGTGAAAATGATTCTTGTACCATTTTGCTGTGCTGTGGATATTGGAAAGTGTTTTCTAAATAGCTGTCATGTGCCAAAATGTGAATGGCTTCACTTTTTTTGTAAAATTCTTCATCATTTCTCCAAATACCAACATTTGAAACTGAATGATGTTGTCTAGATAAAAAAAAAACAAAAGATGGGACAGGAGCACAGAGACGCAAAAAAGTGCAGTTAAAATAAAATGACTTCAGCTAAAAAGCTATTTAGGGAACACAGGTCATTTTTTCGTCATGCTATGTAAATGCTCACTGTCTCCATATCCATTTTCTTTTTCCAGACCCATTTGTGAATATGCATGTGTGTATCAGATAGGTCTTTGTTTTTGCATCAGTGCTTAAAATATCTCTGTTGTGCCCTTACAGTGAATAGTGCCACACTTGTTGTGAATCTTATTGGCTGTTTTGCATGGATGTTTGGTGGAGGAGGTGTGACCAACTTTGGCATGGCCATCATCTGGGTCCTCATGTTCACTCCTTGCTCTTATGTCTGTTGGTTTAGGCCCATCTACAAGGCCTTCAAGTAAGTCAAATATGAACGAACAGGTTAAGTACCGTTTTTAAAAATGTTACTCTAAATGAGGGGTGCTGTAGATGGATGTAGTTTAAATGTTTGAAAAATGTACAGGATATGCAGAATATACTAAAAATACATTTTTTTTCAAAAAATGTATAGTATGTTCTGTTTTTGTATTTTTTAGAAAATGTACAGAATATACAAAAAAATATAGGAAAATGTGTAAAATGTACAGTATGTGCAGTCCAGAAGAAAAATTACAGTATTTTAAGATAATGTTCAGTAAGTGTGCAAATGTGCAATACCAGTTTAAAGTTTGCAGTTTAGCAAATGGATGAATGAAGGAAAAAACTTTTTCTTCAACCTCTCGATGGTGGTTTTAAGACAGCAGTAGTGCCAGCCTGATAGTGGCAGGGAAAAGAGAGAGTTTGCTGTATGGGTGGTGCTGATTGAGGATTTTCACAGCCCTTGACCTGCATTACTTTAAGTATTCTGCAGGTTAGGGAGCATGGATGTAATGGTCCGCTCAGCTGTACGAACCATGTTTCTAAGGGCTAAGCTGGCCTTACAGCTTCCCATCCAGGGGACTGCCAGATAGAGAAGCGTAATTCACAGACCACGTTTCCTCTACTCCAGAGTCTGATGGCGGCATGTTTTACACCACTCCATCCAATGCTTGGTGATGTAAGGCTTGAATGCTGCCGCTTGGCCATATAAACCCATGGTTTGAAGTTTCCAGCAGACAGTTTCTGTGCAGATGTTAAAGAGGAGTTTTGAAATTTAGACTGTATGGCTAGGTGCTTGCTTTATATATATCTATGTGTGAATGAATCACCTGAATTCAATGAGGTGTGGCCTAATACTTTTGTCCATATCATGTAGCTGTTCACAACTACACCAGAATGTACTACAAACCTGTTACCTGATGTTTATATATGGCTTAAAATGCTAATTAGGGAGTATATTCCCATTGACTTTGCTTTAGGCTAATATGACCTTCATTTTCTGGCAGTGCTGAGTGGCAGCGTGGATAACTGTCCCTCCAGGTACAGAAGGGCGTCCAGAACATTCTTTAACCTTTTGCTGATGGGTAGTGCAATTTTCAGATGCTCTGCCGACCTGAATACATTGTCTCATGAGGTAGCACACTATATGGTGGTAACATGTAGCTGCTGACTAGGCTGTCAAGAGAAATATCTGTACAGTTAGGAGATTGAGTTTTCTACAACAGTAGATGGTGTACTGATGCAACATTGGAACACATACAACTAAATTTCATTTTACAAATATAACTGCTTAATGTTCTTTTTTGTATTTTTCACAGGACTGACAGCTCCTTCAACTTCATGCTGTTCTTCTTTGTATTCATGGCTCAAGTTGGGATCAGTATCATCCAGTGCATAGGCATCCCAGGTTGGGGAGTTTGGTGAGAAGTAAAATATATATCTAATAATTTTACATGTTACACTGTTTACGTTTGGAAAGACCTGTTTTCATGTTTATTGATCTACTTTTTAAATCATTTTGTGGTGTTTTTTGGTTTAGTCCAATTTTTTGACATAAAAGCAAGACGAATTTAATTCTAAAGCATATATGGCTTTCCATAAATGCCAAAGAGAGTTTAGTATAGAGATTTATGACTGCATATTTATATGATCGCTCGATTGTTGTGCAAAAAAACTGCAAAATTGTAAATTGGTTGTTCAATGATCCTGAAACATCAAACTAGTTTAAGCTCAGGTTAGGTGAGTTGTAATTTTGGAAGACCTTGGCTGTTGCTTTCATTAACATGACAGTGATGGACCATCAAAAATGGCCCTCATATAACTTTATGATACTCCTGTTATTAGATTTTGAGAGGCTGTTAAAGTGATCCTCAAAATGTCACCTTACTCAGGCTGATGATCAGAAATTAATATTATGACAGCCTCCATAAAGTTTATAAATGTCACCATGTGCAATTGCATATCCTCATGTATAAGCTATAAAATTTTTAAACTTTATACTTAAGTATTTAAAGTCTACAAAATTATTGCCATTTAACATCCAGATGTTCAGTGGTAATATCAGACAATCCAACAACAGATAATGAAGTCTCCTGTTGTATTAAGATTCTAAAATTAACTTTTCATTTTTACATTTCTCCCTTTTTCAGTGGTTGGTTGGCTACTATCTCCTTCTTCAGCTATAATATTTTGATTGCACTGATCATGCTGGTTCCTACAATCATGTTCACTGCTGTGGCCTCTCTGTCCTTCATTGCACTCACCAAGGCAAGAATTTTACTAGTGCATTTCTACATGGGAACAAATTAGAAAGATATTTCTTATAAAGCCTAATTCTATTAAATTGAATCAATTTTTAAAATTAATCTATAGCTTCTAGGCCATTTTCACTGCAGATATGTGATTAACTTTACTAATGCCCGCAAAGCAGCACTGCTAGGTTTTCCACTAAAATTAGAATCCTTTTAAGTAACTGTACAAATGGTTTAATTTACAGACTTAAGGGGGAAAAGGAAATAAAGTTGCTCATAATCTATGTGTGCATCAGCTAAAGTAATTAAAACCACTTACCTTCCATTTATAATAGTTAGTTGATAATGACTTGTTATCCCACCTTGCCTGCAGATCCATAATTTCTACCGGGGCAGTGGTGCTAGCATGTCCAAAGCTCAGGAGGAATGGGCCACTGGAGCCTGGAAGAACCCTCATGTCCAGGCAGCAGCCCAGCAGGCTGCCATGGGTGCTGCAGCTGGAGCAATGCAGGAGCAGTACTCCAGTCCACAATACAACGAAAACCAGATGTAGTATTTTCAACATAGGAGGTATCAGTAACATGATATCACAATAATGCCAAAGCCTCAGCAACAGGGTTGTGAAGATTTTAACCATCTCTAATGACAGAGTCGCTTCTTAAAAAGGTAACTCTTTTTATACCATGCAAAGAATAGCTCTGAACATCTATGGGAAGCTGGGGTTTCCCTTCCTGTATTAAAGGGCATGCTAGTCATTTGCAGTGTTATTCATGTGTTTTGTATATGTTTTTATTCTTTGAAATGAAAATAACGTTGATTAAGTATTACTGTAGTGGTTCCATTATTAGAGCTGGGTACTGTTGTTTTAACCTACAGTTAACAGGTTAAAAAAGCAAAAAACATGTTTTCTTCTAATCTTTATATAGAAATACTTTTTAGCTCCACCAAGAAGGTTATATTTTTAGTGTGGTTTGTTTGTTTGTTAGCAGGATAACACAAAATGATGCAATAGATTGTCATGAAAATGTTACCAGTTAAGCCAGATATGAATCCAGGTTTTTTCCAAGGATTCTTCAACATTGTGAGATAGGACTGTTCAGTGTTGGCAGAAGCATGCAGTCTCAGACTGCTCTTGTGTTGTAACTACCTTATTTTATTTTTGAATCAATTTCTTGATTTACCAATATACTGTTAAAATTTCAAACTATTTAGGATGTTATATTTTTTTCTAGATTTTAAACCAACCAAAGATCCAGTGCAATTTTGCTGTATAGCCTCACTGAGACTTCATCATATTTCTATGCAGTTTGTTAAAGATTGCACTTTGAAATGAAAGAATGCTGCAATATTGAAAGGCCTATATGTATTACAATTAGAAGCAGTATTATTGCAAGTCTTCAGGTAGATATAAACACTGAGATAGCAAATGCAACTTACTTGGAGCTCAATCTGTGTTGTACTTGATGTTTCCTGTTGATATGTCTACACTAAAATGTAGATTCTCATCTCAGGTTTAAATGAGTTTTTATGGTTCTGCTACTTTTAGAAAAAAAAACAAAAAAAGAAGAAAAAAAGTCAAATACCTGACATGTGTTCTGTAGCCAGGCAAATTTGTTTAGAAATGTCAGTGTTTTCTACTGAATGTCAACTTAGTGTGTGTTCATTTCGAAAATGCAAACGTCCTCTTGCTGTTTGGCTGTTTGACCACAGAGAGGCGCTGATGGTTTTAGCGTGAAATAAAAAACTCCAATATGCACAGATTACCTTCATTCATCCTTCACAGTCTGCATTTATGATATCAGTTTATTTTGACATGTGCATGTTTTAGCCGTAATTTGCATGATTTTTTTTTACACCAGTCACACACACGGTCCTTTGGAGTAGTGACCTCTTAGGTACCAAGCAGGAGGATATGGGGGTCAAAGGTATTATTGCTTGAAATCATTTTAAGGATAGTTTGTGGTGAATGGCATATTTCTGTGCTCACTATCTCCTTCAGATGGGTTTTTGAAAAAAAAAAAACTTATCTTTTTTGTAGGCGCTCTCCATATTTTACTTCAGACTCTTTGATCGATGGGGCTTGTTTATTTATTTTTTAAGACAGCGACCTGAAGCCTTAGCAAGTTTTGTGTCAGGTTTTACTGTGGGCAAATAAACAATTGTTTTCACTTAGTTTTTTCCTTGTAACAAAATCTGCGTGGTACTTTACATGCAAAATACTTTGCTCTGGTTATAACAACATAGCCAAAGTGCATAAAACCCCACTATTTAAATGAGGGTGGCTAATTTTGTTCTAAAATTTTCCTACATGGTCTGTAAATAGTTTATCATATTATTATTCTGCAGTTACTTAAGGAGGTTGCATTGCAAAAAGCCTATTTGTTACTTATTTCACTGTTTTGTTATGTTTGCCCCATTTAATCAAGGCATTGTACTCAATCATTAAAATGTGATTTTAAATTGTTTCCAATACATTACACTCAGCAAATGGTATTGTGGCCACGTTTAAACACTGTTAAAATTGGAAGAGAAACAGTCCGGGACACACATTTTGCCTTTAGGTGGCAGTATTGTCCCTCTGCAGTAGTCCACAAGTCACACTGACTGCCCACCAGGGGCACTATATGACCTTTGTTTTTTCTTCCCAGTCAAGTATTTATAAAGTCTGAAAAAAACAAGAAGTCTGAGATAGTTAGGGTGATTGATACTACTTGTATACACCAAAAGTTTTATTTTTCTAAACTTACATGCAGCAAATGCAATTTTTCCCTTGACATTCTGAAAACTGGTGACCATCCTGGATTAGTTTCTAAATGCATTTTAAATGTATCTGTGGCTGTTATTGCCCCTTATTGTTTTCTTCTCCTTGGCTGTAAGAGTGATAGAATTATTCTGTGGCGTTAGGGAAAAAATTATACAGTGATACAAAAGCCCAGAGGACCATCCAGCAGCCACCAACAAACACTGTAATTGCCATACACAGGGAAATCTCTTGTGACAAGCAGTGACAGCAAAGACTTGTGCCTTCAGGTAAACAGGAGTGGTTGTCAACTACAGAATATAGTCACTGATTCATAACAAATCACGGCTGAGAATATGGAGTGCTTTTATATATTCTGTCTTGCAAAACATACTCGACGAATCTTATAATTTCATTCTGCCTAGAAAAAATGGGAGATCTGACCTAATTGCCAATTGTATGACTAACATAAGTTTACAGTAGACTTCTGGTTGATTATGCTGTGTTTCAGCCGCAGGGGTGGAAGTTAACCTGGTTTGTGATTCCTATTGTAACAGATGTACTTTTCTGCAAGATCCTGTGTGGAATTGATGCTTTAGTGGTTTTTGGTGACAAAAATATAGAGAAGCATCTGGTTTGTTACCACACTTCATATACAGTATTTCTTGCATTACCTCACCCTTTTAACAAACACATGGTGACTTCTATAGACTCTTCTACATTTGCAGAAATGTTTACTTCAGCAGAAACCCCTCAACCTGATAGACAACTTGTTGGCAAATAATTGTTTTTTACACATGCACTGAAAGGATGAATCCAATTCATTTTTGAGTCTGGCTTTCACTATACCTTTTAATTCTTTGAATATCTGAATCTTTAACTAATAGATGCTCCACTATGTTCACCAGCCTAATTTCTGGCTGTGCCTGTCTGCTGTTCCTTAAACTAAAAATAAGTGTCTGCTGGGTCTAAAGTGTGAACTAAAACATTACATTTTTGAATTCTAACTGCTTTAAGTCATCTGTAGAGGACAGTGTATTAGAGTGCAAATGTATTTCACAAATGTAAGGTAAGATGTATTATAATTGACACATAAGAAACTTTTAAAACTTGGTCTCCTAATTGGAAAACGTAATGAAATTCATGACTGAGGTAATTACAAAGCTAATGCTGCATTTACACAAAAAGATTATTGCTGTGCACCACTTTCCTCATGATCAGTCATACCAACAGCAGAGAACAGAAGGGCTGTTTGAAAGAATGAAGTGAGGTGCATATAAAGGACATGCTATGACGTTGCACAGTGGGCCTTTGTGTTTATATTCTCAGAGATGGCGATAGAGTGCCCTTTCATGCTCTTACAGTACATACACACACATACACACACAGACACACTGCTGCCTGGGCAAAATTGTACATGAATTTGTGCAAACGCATAAGCATTCATTTATACCTGTGTGTCAGACACAGATGCACACGTGGACCTGAGGTCCAAACACCTAACATATTTTCTGTAACTGTTCCCTGATGGTATTGGACCCAATCAGACATACTGTGGGCAAATGTGAATGTTCATGCCAGGAAGAAGGCTAGATAGGAGTGTTCTCTTCTAAACATGACAATTTATGGGGCTGCAAATACAGCTTGTGGCAAGAATTACACAGAGAAGGTTCAGACTGAGTTTAACAAATGACCTAAAGAAAAAGTCAGTGAGCGTGTGGGAGTGAGTCCTTTAACTCTGCCCCTGTAAATGTTCATCTGAAGCCTGCAAATTGGGCAGCTAGTGATCAAGCTGGCTTAAAATAGAATCAGAAGTAAAATGGAGTAAATAATAATTATGTTCATAATTATTTGCAAAATTGTCCGTTTGCCTCTCTGTTAAGTGGTTTCTGGTAATGATAGCCCTTAGAGCTGGTGACCCAAAAGAAACCACTGATTTTCAATGGCTGATCTCTCTGGAAGATGACATTAGCACCATAACAGCAACTAAAATCAGATGAGTTCACTTAGATCATCAAAGGTTGCTGTGACTTGAAGTTGGAATCAGGCTTTTATCTCTAATTAAGAAAATAACAGCTGAAGTTGAAAAGTCAAATGTGGAAATGATGATTGGGATACAGAAGTATCACTTATGATTTTGAAGCTTTATAATCATAACAATAGCACGGACTATACTGTAGTATCATCCTTTGGGCCCAGTGTAAACATAACTCACATTAAAGTTCAGTCACAGCTGGAGGTGTTCCTGCTGTGCAAAAAATATGATTGCACTTAAACACTAACAATTCATGTTGGTTTATGTTGACTTTAAACAGGTTAACAGTTCTGGGAAGTATGCAGGTTCCCTTGAGTCAGATAAGAAGATCAGTATCAATTTCACATCAGACTGTGTTAGCAAGCATAAAATGATAGTAGCTGGTTACTAAATCACTGCTCCCAGCGAAGGAAAAGTTTGTATTAGTTTAACTTTTGAAATATAAACAACTCCAGTTCCAAAAAGGTTGGGACACTACATAAAATATGAATAAAAACGCACTGCAATGATTTGCAAATCTCATAAGCCAATATTTTATTCACAAAAGAACATAAAAAACATATCAAATGTTGAAAGTGAGACATTTCACTATTTCATGAAAAATACTAGCTCATCTTGAATTTGATGTCAGCAACATGTCTCAAAAAAAAGCTGGGACAACAAAAGGCTGGAAAAGTAAGTGGTACTGGAAAGAAATAGCTGGAGGAACACCTTGCACCTAATTAAGCTAATTGGCAACAGGCAAGTAATGTGATTAGGTATATAAAGAGCATCTTAGAGAGGCAGACTCTCTCAGAAGTAAAGCTGAGCAGAGGTTCAGCAATCTGCGAGAAACTGCATCCACGAATCGCGGAGCAATTTCAGAATAATATGCCTCAATGTAAAGTTGTCAAAAACTTCTTAAATTCCATCATCTAGAGAACCTAATATCATCAAAAGATTCAGAGAATCTGGAGACATCTCTGTGCTCAAAGAACACGGCAAAAAATCAACATTGGACGCTGGTGATCTTCGGACCCTCAGAAGGCACTGCATTGCAAACAGGGACGATTCTGTCATGGAAACCACTGCATGGGCTGAGGAACACTTCCAGAAATCACTACCTGTGGACACAGTTCACTGTGCCATCCACAAATGTGGCTTAAAGCTCTATAATGCAAAGAAGAAGCCATATGTGAACAGAATTCTTGCTGTCTTCTTTGTGCCAAAACTCATTTAAAATTGACTGAGGCAAAGTGGAAAATTGTTTTGAGGTCAGACAAATTGAAATTTTTTGGAAATCACTGACCCCGCATCCTCTGGACTAAAGAGGAGTGGGAACATCCAGCGTGTTATCAGCTCTCTGTTCAAAAGCATGCATGTCTGATAGTATGGGGTGCATTGGTGCCTTTGGTACTGGCAACTTGTACACCAAGAAAAGCACCATCAATGCTGAAAGGTTTATTCAGGTTTTGGAGCAACATATGCGCCCCTCCAGAGGAGTCCTTTCAGGGAAGACCTTGCATTTTTCAGCAAGACAATGCCAAAGTGCATACTGCAGCTATTACAACAGCATGACTTCATAGTAAAAGAGTCTGGGTGATTGACTGACCTGCCTGCAGTCATGACCTTCCACCAAGTGAAAATATTTGGTGAAATGTGAAATACAACAAAGAAGACCCAGGACTGTTGAGCAACTGGACTCCTATATCAGTCAAGAAAGGGACAATATTCCTCTCCCACAGGTCCAGCAGCGGGTCTCCTCAGTTCCTGTTTGTTTACAGACTGTTGTTAAAAGAAGAGGAGAGACTACACAATGGTAAACATGGCCCTGTCCCAACTTTTTTGAGACATGTTGCTGACATCAAATTCAAGATGATCTAGTATTTTTCATCAAATAGTATAATGTCTCTCTTTCAACATTTGATGTTTTTATGTTCTTTTTGTGAATAAAATATTGGTTTATTAGATTGATAAGTCATTGCATTGTATTTTTATTTATATTTTACACAGAATCCCAATATTTTTGGAGTTGGGATTATGAATTTAAAATGTCCAACTGGTCCTTTAACAGCGCAATGACTGTTGACATTGTCCATCTTTTGAAATACAACAAGGGTGCAGTCTCAGCTGGATTTTGTTCTGACAACAAATAATATATAAACACAACCGCAGCTCCCAAAAGATTTTGGCATCATTTAGCAAAAAATCCCAAACTAGATCATTTTTATGTGTACATGATGAGAGGAACCAGAGCCAGCTACTAAGGAGGGGTCACCCAGCTGTCTGGAGCAGGGCCATTTTAGTCAGCTAAAGCGAGGGAGTGCTGCTGCCACCAGGCTGTGAAATCACCGATCTGATGATGGGAGTCGCCCCCCTGACAAAGCAGGAAACAGTGACAGTGGAGGTTGGAGAATGAGTCTGGTGAAATATGGGCCTGTCAGAAGGGAGAGAGGCTGAGCACAGTGGTGCAGGGCCGTTGCTCCCCGTGGCTGACTTCATCATTGACACTCCCCATGGAGCCAGTGGAGAGGTGGGTGCTTGGGAGATTGGGGGTATTGAGGGGACCTGATTAGGGCTGGAAGCCTATCATCCCTACAACAACATCTCCTCATTTATTCCAGTTGTTTAGGACCATAAACATGAATATCCAAACTTCAATTTCTGCCTTTCAAGGAAGGAAAGCCATAATGAGAATTTATTGCCCTGTTGTTGTAACCATGAAGACTCCCAGGGAAGCTGGAGAAATTGTCCATTTGCATACCCCTTAAAATTGATGAGTGAGGAAATTGAGGGAAGTAAGTTGTAAGACCACTTGTGTTTTCAGCACACACCAAAGACAAGCCAGATGTTTCATTGATGACACAGGCAGTGTTCAAACTGTCAGCCACTACACTCAAATGTGTCTTGTGTCTATGACACAAACTTCTTCATTGCCTCGTCTAACGTCCATCACTTTCAATGTGGTGTATTAACACAAGGTGTGAAATGTTTGTTAACTCAGATATATATGGTGGAGTCAGCTCAGTGTGCAGAATGAGCTATTATCAAAACAAATGAGCCAGCAACTGCAGTCGCATGTAAATCAGAGCAGTTTTTCCCTTACTATTCAAAAGTGTTCAGCCATTCACTATCTCCCAGCCAGTGGTTACTCATCTGCTTCTATTCTTGCTTTACAAAGCCAGCTTTTCCTCGTACCTTTCCCATCCAGCAGCGTGTTTATCCCTACGGAAATGAAGATTTCTTCACATCTTTATTCATTTAATTAGGCTGCAAAGCAGAGCTAGAGCCAGAAGATGAATTACCTGTGGCCTTGATATTTTGCCACAGAATCTCTACACAGTAGGCTCTGCAGAAATTAGACCTCAAGTCTGGAGGTGGGCTTTTTGCAATGTCGGCTCACAGAATAGTCTCTATTCTCTCTTTCCACTAAATTCAATTAGCCTTGCATAAACCAGCTGTGGTGAAGAATGGAGGACTAAAGTCGTGTCTTTAAGGTCATGTAAGCCAGCTGTTGATTAAGCACAAATAATAATTATATTTTAAGCACAAAACACACTGTGATGATGTAACTTTGTCATGAACTGACGTGCACAGTGGCTGTGGCTAAACTGGGGCAGGTATGTGGAGGGTGTAGCAAGGGTAAGCAAATTAGTAAAGCTGAATGTTGACACCTTGTCATCAGTGCCACTGTAAACCTGCGATTATGCACTGCATGAGGGAGATAAATGTCAGATCAACTACACAATCTGGTTTGCAGGGACATGGAAAAAAAGAAGACAGGAATGTGAGGTAAGCGAGGAAAAATGTAACAGGAGCTTTTGTTTTAACTATTTATCTTGTAGTAGTTTTAAAAGCAACTTTTCATCTCATCCATTTCCTTTTTGGCCACATTGTCTTCAGAGCTAAACAAAGCTGCCAGTGGTTGCTGGAAAGGAGTAAAACAGTGTCAGTAGGTGATGACAGGTCATAACTATATCATCACAGCCTTCACAATCAGCCTGAATTCATCACAGGTCTCCTGGATTTGACCCCTTTCAGTGCAGTCAGTACAAATGTATCATCCCACTTTCACCCCTGCTTTACTGGTTATGCCAAAATTTGAACCAAAGTACACTAACAATATACAGCTCTCATTTTTATAAGAACTGACAAGTTCAAATCCTGGGCTTGGTGTTTCCTCTTGGTTTTTTTTTTTTCGTTTTTAGCGTCAGCAGGCTTACGCCCATGGCTTCTAGTCCCGCAGGGGTTTTGTGTATTCAATGACGTCTTGCCACTGAGAATGCTGGAAGATCTAATCAGTTCAGCTTCACTTCACTCGATCTGTTTCCTCAATTAGGTAGCAAGCTTGCAGCTGCAGACTGTTTGCTGCTTTACATAGGTTTGCTGGTAAAGTAAATGTGGCTTGTTGTAAGGGGAAATATTTGTCTTGGGGGTTTTTAGAGCTCTCTCTACAGATTCTCTGCTTAGTGACTATCATAACGTTTTGCTGCCCAAAGCAGTATATTTACATATGTAATGGATTTGCTCTCATTATGTTGCAGCTTGCTTTGTGTGAAGTCTATAGAATTGTTCCCTTCTCTCAGGATACTAATACACTATGTTGCCAGATGAGCTTTTAATAATGTGCTAGCATGTTTGCAGAACTCATGCGGTGAATGCGAAGATAATACATTACTAACGGAGTACTTTTTAGATATTTTAGGGTGTTTGAATGTCCTTTGAATGGAGTTTCTAGAGTGGAATGTTTAACACCACATAAAGTATCTTACCATAGGTATACCTAGGCTTAAGAAGAGAAAACCACTTCATATCCCATCAGGTGTAAGTAAATCTGATTCTCACAATTGCTGTCCAATCTGAGAAGCAAATCTGACCATTTATACCAACACTTCTTCTGTTACATGCTGCTAATTGTGTCCATTTGTCTCTCCACTCGCCTCCTGTTCCAGTTTCTTGTAGCCCTGCGTGTGATGGTATTTCATGTGCTGTGTACATTCTATATCTCAGTGATACAGCGTGTGTCTGTTGGCTTTTGTTTGGTACACCCCTTGGGGTATTTTATGTGCTCCACTCAGAATCTCTCACTTTTTGGATTCACTTGGGAAACACCCTCTAGCACATTTCTGATAATCACTATTGTATATTTGTTTGTTGCAAGAAATGGACCTAAATCATTGACGTGCATGCAACTCAACATCTCTAACAGCCATTACACGTGCTTCTGTAAGGAATGTGCTGCTGTACGTCCTTCTTATTAACAACGAGACATGAAATTAGCATTGTAAAAGAAGCTGCTGTAAAAGTGGACATTTTGTATTGCTGCATATATCCCACTGGGAAATATAAAACTTCATCTAAGCTACCTGAATTGCAGCTGTATTACAATATATCTATAAAAAACACTGAGGCATGCTTATGAAAAACAGATATATGAGTGAGAGTTCTCAACAGGAAAAGCAAAGTCTATCCAGTCTTGACGGAGACGGAAGACCACTAACAATTTAATGCTTCATTTAGCTTCTCCTGCTCATTAGAAGTTATTCATAAGTCTCTCTGTTTCTCTCTCACATACACAAACAAAAACATTAACATAAACAGGGTCAAAGCTGAGGACATGCCACCACGTACACAAACACTTTTACAATACAGCATGGAGAGTGAATGAGATGTTTTTGTGTGAACAGCCTGAACAAACAGCCCATATGAAGAGGAAGTCCCATCACAGGGGTCAGGGTTTTGTTAGGACAGACCAAATATGAGTGTGAGAAGAGTGTATCAAAACAACGAGATAATGGATTCTAATTCCTTTGTGAGACAGGAAATTCTTCTGTGAGGGACATCTGTGTTTTCCAAGTACCACATTTCACAACTGGAACTTTCTACACTGAGTTATCAGCTTAACAGTCTATCTACACATTTAATGTAGTTTAATACCATACTGCTATAATAAATATCACCTTTGTGAAGAATATCAAATCAGTGTTTGTCACATGAAGAAGTAATTCTACTTTTTTTAAACTGGAAACAAGATTTGCTCTTTTTCAGTGAATAAAATCTGTCAAGTTGTCACAAATTTAGATGTTCAAATTGGTTTTTTAAGCTCAAAAGGGTGTTCAAAGTCATGTTGGCCTAAAATGAACTGATATCACTGTCATCTTCTGTTCCTAGTTACAGCATTTATGGCTGTAACTAGAAGTAAATGTGCATGTGTGTGTGTGTGTGTGTGTGTGTGTGTGTGTGTGTGTGTGTGTGCATGCATGCGTGTGGGTGGGTGGGGGTAGGGTCTTTTTGATATTGTTTTAACTTTTCTGTTTTGTCATTTTGTGGGTGTTGTAGGGCCCCCTGCTGCAATTAAAATTATAATGTAATCATTCTGGGGGTGGGGGGGGTGGGGGGGGTTTGTGGGGTTTTTTTAACTTTTCTCTTAAAAGTAAATATGCTTCATCTTGATTTTTTTGTCCTAACTGTGTGATATAGCAAACAGTCATTTGTCTATATTTCTGCATTGCAAACGAGTGCATTATTATTGATTTGGTTCAAGTCCTTGTTACAATAGTATATTGACAAAAGTATTGGACCACATCTCTTAATCATTGAATTCAGGAGTTTCATTCAGCCCCTTTGCCACAGGTGTATAAAATCAAGCACCTAGCCATGGAGTCTGCCTATATAAATATTTGTGAACAAATGGATCACTCGCAAGAGCTCACTGAATTCAAGCATAGTGCTGTAATAGGACTGCAACCAGTTAGTTCATGATGTTAATGACGTTTATGATGTGCTGAGGTGCATAGTGCTTAAATATCACCCATGCTCTGCTGACTTAATAACTGCAGATTTCCAAACCTCTTCATTAACAACAGCACAAAAACTGTGTGCCAGCAGCTTCATGACATGGGTTTCCATGGTAATGGAGCTACATGCAAGCCTTACATCACCAAGACAATGCCAAGCATTGGATGGAGTGGTGTAAACCAAAACATGTGCTGTGGAGTGACAAACCACACTTCGCTATCTAGTCATCTGATGGACAAGTCTGGGTCTGGCAAATGCCAGGAGAAT
Source organism: Etroplus canarensis (assembly GCA_015106775.1). Taxonomy (NCBI): domain Eukaryota; kingdom Metazoa; phylum Chordata; class Actinopteri; order Cichliformes; family Cichlidae; genus Etroplus; species Etroplus canarensis. Next base: position 2,857 of record VUQH01082108.1, on the reverse strand, counting down.
TTGCATGGCTGGCTGCATTATCCCAAGTACAAAGTTTGACGGAAGAAGAGTGCTGTGGGATTGACCTGTGCGCCTTAGTTCCAGTGAAGGGAAATCTTAACACTTCAGCTTACCAAGACATTTTGGACAATTCGATATTTCCAATCTGTTGGAAAAGTTTGGGGAAGGGCCTTTTCTGTTCCAGCATGGCTGTGCCCCAGTGGACAAAACAAGGTCTATAAAGGCATGGTTAGATGAGTTTTTCTGTGGAAGAATTTCACTGGCTCTCACAGAGCCCTGACCTCAACACCTCAGGGATGCTGTTCGCCCCCTTACCGATTAGACAAATGGTGTCATTTTTCCTCTCCTCTGTGACCAGCCATGGCCTTTAAAAACACTTCCCTTTGAGGATGAGGTTGAAAAGTGAAACGTAAGGTCATCCTTTTCAGGATGTTACAGAGACTTGAATTCAACCTAATTTCAACTGTGAATTCATGTTTATACCCACACAATAAGTTATTGTTGATTAGATGGCCAAAGACATCTGAATGGTATACTGCCATTAAGACTAAAACTGGGTTAAAATTTGTTTAAAAGTGAAAGTTTAGTAGATGTCTTGATAACACCTAATTGTTGTTTCAAAAACAGTCACGTATTTGCCATTTTAATCATGGGGTTAGGTGTTAGGTGTCATTTAGTGTTGCATGGTAAGCTTATTTGTTGGTGTCTCTGGAAAGAAGTAGTAGTCACCCCACAATAAAAAGTGACGAGTTCTAAAATATGCTGGTTGTCTGAGGAGAAAGAAAAGATGTTTCACCTTAAAGGAAATTCAGACATAAAGGCATCTTTTTGAGCCTTGCTTTTTTCAATGTCCAGAAAAGACAAATTTTCACCTTTACTTTTAAGCCATAGCTCACATGTCTTTTGAATGAGTTTTTGTTGGGTGGGAACATGATGTGTTTCTCTTTAAGCATAATTTGAATGGCCTGTGTGTGCTGATGAAAAAATGTAGATAATGTCAAATGTTCATTTGCAAAAACAAAACAAAACAAGACTTACTGAAGAGGGCAAACAAAGGGATTCTTGGCTTTGTGTTGACAGTGATATGGTTTTGTGACATGACTGATTTATTTGGTGCCACCATGTAGCTGCTTTCACTAGGTTGTGCTGGCTTCTTATATGGAGAGAGTATTTTTCTTTACTTTTAAAGGTCAGACTTGCATCCCAGCCTGAATCATGCCTGGCAAAATAACATACAGTACCGGGAAAACGTCTTAATGCATTAAATATATCATACCTAATCTTTTATGAAGGGGGTGGTTTCAGTAACTTGTCACACTTGTCACAGAGGATTTCTCTTAGATTAGCTGATACATGTTCTGTGTAAACCTGCAGATGTGAGCTCACATGTAGCACAACCACTGCTGCAAGAGAGGTGCATATAATTAACTCTATGTGCACACAGCAGACATGTAAATGCATTTATTGAATAAGACATTTTTGACAGGTGTTCACTGTGAAAAATACAGCATAGCCTCAAAATTGGTTAAAAATGTTGTATGTTACCTACGCATATGCTGCTGTTCCACTGAACGTCAGAGTCATATATTGTTGCATCTTTCTCAGTGAGTGTACAGTATGATCATTATCTACCAAAGACTAAATTAAAGAACCTACTATTACAGTACAATATGAAAAACCTGCATAGAAAAGACAATAATTTGGATATTAAAAAAAGCACATGCCTATTCTGCAAAACGCAAAACAAAACAAAACAAAAAACAACCAAATTTAACAGTGATAAACACATTTTGGTGCTTTGTCATTATTTGATCAATACTTATTTAAGAGAAACCAGATTCTTACCAGAAATCACATTTATAAATATCCAAGTAACAATCCTTATGAAATCCAACTTTAGACACTATTTATGATTGAAATATTCTGTGCAAAACCCATTTAATCCATTTATACTCTATATTTATCTGTGCTTAAATCCAATTATATCATTACATGCATGCACAGGCAACAACGCATGCATGTAATCCAGCGTTATTGTTTGTAATTTTATCTTACTGCACATCCTCACACCTCGCTCTCTCTACATTGTATCTCCCTTCGATTAACTTACTGCTAAAAGAACATTTGCTACTGCTCCTGCTTCATAATAAAAGTGTTCTTGGGGCAAAGCATGGGGTGGCTTTTAATTGAGCACAGAAAAAAGGAAGGTTTTTTTTAAGTAAAATTCAGTACAATCAATAATCAAAACTGCATTACGAAGAAAAAAAAAGACAAAATGTTCTTTTTTGGCTTTTTTGATTGCAGATCAGTTTTAAATATTGGATGGAGTAGGCTAATTGACCAGCCACAGGGTGGCACACTGTTGCACATAGAAAAAAAAATCTAACCATGGTTTGCTTATGGCACAATTCAGTGTTAAAATAATATGACTTTGTTTGTGCACTGTAAACATATCTTCTAATAATTCTTCTGTTGTAGTTCTGTAAAAAGTAATATAGTATAAACACACAGCATGTATCGTCAAAAGAACCAGGACTGAAATCCTAAGGATTTAAGCTATTTTTTGTCAGTCACAGTTTGCATTGTGTGGTCACTGATACTGTCAACTGTTTCAAAGGTTTTACTTATGTTTTGCAACAGATTGGTAGGAGGCCACAGTAAGTCACTGCAGGGATATAATGACAAAACAACAGCTCACTGAGTTAGAGAGGTAGGTAGTGACAGCTTTCTAGGACTCTGCATTATAATACCAATGTGTAGCAGTAGTGTCGTTTTTCAGCAACATATACTATTTGAATTATTCTGATTATCAATAAAGAATATATATATATATATATATTCATTGAATATATTCATT
>VUQH01082107.1:0-14394 GCA_015106775.1 Etroplus canarensis | reverse complement strand
AGGTAGTCCAGGATCCACTCCGTCAGGTCAAAGTCCACACCAGCCTTCTCCAGTTTGTCCCTTAAAAGCACCGGCTGTATAGTGTTGAACGCACTGGAGAAGTCAAAGAACAGGATTCTCACAGCGCTGCCAGGCTTCTCCAGGTGAGCCAGAGTACGGTGTAGCAAGAAGATGACCGCGTCCTCCACTCTGATGCCAGGCTGGGAGGCGAACTGCAGCGGATCCATCGCTGAGCTCACCACGGAGTGGAGGTGGCCCAGGGCCAGTCTCTCCAGTGTCTTCATCAGATGGGACGTGAGAGCCACCAGCCTGAAGCTTTTGAGGTTTTTAGCGTGCGGTGTCTTGGGTACTGGTACCACACATGAAGTCTTCCAAAGCTGTGGTACCACCCTCAGCTTGAGGCTCAGGTTGAAGACATGCTCCATAACTCCACTCAGTTTATCTGCGCAGGATTTAAGAAGCCTGGAGCTGGTATGAGCCATACCATGAAGATATGGGAAAGGGTTGTTGAAGCTAGGTTAAGAGGAGAGGTGACCATCAGCGAGCAGCAGTATAGCTTCATGCCAAGAGAGTACAACAGATGCAATGTTTGCTTTGAAAGTGCTGACAGAGAAAAATGCATGATGTGGTACCAAGACAGGAACTGTGATACTGTATGGCTGTGTCATGGGTGGTTCTGTGAAGTTGGTGCAGGACATGTATGAGGACAATGAGACAGAGGTGAGGTGTGCAGTAGGAGAGACAGATGGGTTCAAGGTGGGGGTGGGGTTACATCAAGGATCATATTTATTTTCAGTGATGATGGACAGGTTGACAGATGAGGTCAGGTAGAAGTCTCTGTGGACTATGATGTTCGCAGACGACATTGTGATCTGTAGTGAGAGAGTAGGGAGCAGGTGGAAGAGAGCCTGGAGAGGTGGGAGCTATGCACTAGAGAGAAGAGGAACAAAAATCAGTAGAACCAAGACAGAGTACATGTGTGTGAATGAGAGGGAGGCAGGTGGAATGGCGAAGCTGCAAGGAGCAGAAGTAGTGAAGGTGAATGAGTTTAAATACTTGGATCAACCATCCAAAGCAACGGACAGAGCGCAAAAGAGGTGAAGAAGAGTGCTGGCAGGGTGGAGTGGGTGAAGATGCATTTCAGGGGTGTTTTGTGACAGAAGAATAGCAGCAAGAGCGAGAGGGAAGGTTTACAAGAAGGTAGTGAGACCTTCTATGATGTACAGTTTGGAGATGATGACACTGATAAAAAGACAGGACGTGGAGCTGGAGGTGGCAGACTTGAAGATGCTGAGATTTTCCCTGAGAGTGACCAGAATGGAAAAGCTTAGAAATGAGTATGTCAGAGAGACAGCTCAGGTTGAGAAGTTTGGAGGTAAAGTCAACGAAGCAAGGTTGAGATGGTTTGGACATGTGCAGAGGAAGGATAGTGGGCATATTGGATGAAGGATTTTGATGATGGAGCTGCCAGGTAGGATGGAAAAAAGACCACAGAGAAGGTTCATGGATGTAGTGGAGGAGGACATGCAGAGGGTCGGAGTAATAGAAGGGATAGGGTGAGATGGAGGCTGATCTTCTGTGGTGACCCCTAAAAGGAGTAGCCAAAAGAAAGACACTGTGTAAAGGGGTCACCACAGCGAATTCCACATTGATAATTTGGCAGAGGTTTTACATCAGATGCCCTTCCTGACACAGCCCTCCATGGTGTACCTACCTTTCTCATGTAAGGCGAATGTGTAAACCACTACTGCTTTCCTATTTTCTTTTTGTCACAGTGCAGATTTGCACTGTAAAATTGGCAGGCATTTAATGCTGCTCTCAATACACTGTAATGCTTCTTAGCAGTAGCAAGTTATGACATTTGTGTGTTTCCTTATTCCTTTTTAAAAATCCTTTGTAGATTTTGAGGTAATGCAACTGTTGAAGCTTTTGTATCTTTAAAAGAAATCCACTGTGCTTGGGCCCTGCAGGGGATCGACTTTAGACAGGTGGGCTCCCAAGCTTGTAATACAGTAGCGTTATCCAAGGACAAAATTTCAGATGATGATGAGTTCAGCATATGTGCAATTGATCCCCGTGGAACAGTCTGAAACCAAGAGTTTAAATCCAAAGCTCTGGATTCACTTTTTTTTTTTTACTTATTCAGCCAGAGGGCCAATGAGCTAATCCTGTAGTAAGGCATGCTTCCATCAACAGTTCACAAGAATTGCTAATTCCCCAAGAGTATTGGTCAGAATTTAATCAAACTTGCATGCAAAGATCACCTAATGGGTCTTCACCCAAATTGTTCTCAGTGTCAAGGTCATATTTGTTGTTTTATGGGTATACATTTTTGCATTTTAACAAGAATCACTACTCCAAAGAGTAGTGGTTTGGATTGTAATTTTCATAAAATGAGAGTTTTTGTATGCCCCTCTGCCATCTACACGTAAATGCTGTCATTAGGTTTGTTTATGGCATAATATCTTAAGCTAGGTTGGGCTGTTCAAGGACTAGGGCCACAGCGCAGGTGCAGCATTGTTTTTAAAATACGTTGCCTGTAAAGGGATCAGCAGAAGTCAAAGGATATACTGAAGTGAGCGCATCGAGTCTGATTTTAATCAAACTGTGAGGAATGATGCTTTAAGTGAGTGCTCAGTAGCTAAGTGCAATATTACAGGAACAAATCTTTCTGTCTTTCTTTAATGGTTTCAATACTGTGGCAAATGGCTTTTGTGCAAAACAAAACGTTCTGAGAACCAGCATAGCAACATTTTTTGTGTCACTAAGTAATGATTAAGTCACTTAAAATGCAAGCTGAGTCAAAGCGTTAAGCGACTGTGCTGTTTTGAAGCTGAGCAGCTTTAATTTCCTCCTGCAGACATCCACGCTGTGCTGCTGTCAGATGTGCTCCTCCTCTTACAAGAGAAAGATCAGAAGCTTGTGTTTGCTGCTGTTGTGAGTTCTGCTTGAACATAAATCACTAAAATTGATAACCTCTCTACACAATTTTCATTTTTACACATACAGCACTATTTGCAGCCTTTTGTTTTAAAGATTATTATAAGGCATGCATATTAATTTACACCTCTTGTCTTCCTGATTTACCATGATTTTCTAAAGAGATGTCTGTTCTTAATGATAACTATCGTTGTGGCTCATACAGGATAACAAACCACCAGTGATCGCTCTTGAAAGACTGATAGTCCGAGAAGCAGCCACAGAGGACAAAGCCATGTTCCTTATCAGTGCGTGTACCGTTGGCTTGCCGGAGATGTACGAGATCCACACAGGCTCCCGGGAGGAGCGTGTCACATGGATGGCAATCATACGAGATGCTATGACCCAGTAAGCTCAGTGCTTCTAGGAAGACCATAGACTGTATCAAAGATGAACGTATCTTTCATGTCTGAAGTGTGTAATCAATGTGGGAGTGCCCTAAATATGTATTCTTCCTAATGGCCACAGGGGAATGATTCCTATGGCTGCAAAAACACTTTTAGTTGTATAGAAGTCTACAAGAAAAGATACTCTGTGACCTCAGCAAACACTTTCTAGGCTCAGTTGCTAGTTTCATTCATACTGATCAAAACACTAGGTTCATTTTGTAAATTATTGCCATTCAGAGAGTCAGAAAGGAGGATTTTTCCAGGGAATGTTCATTGGCTAACAACTTTTTAATCACGAGTCTGACTAAATTAAGTGTTATTTAACTGTACATTTTATAAGAAGTCTTTTTTTAATAAGACTACAATAATTTGAGTAATTATCCATAGCAAGGTTACTATAGTTAACTACAACTAAACTAAAACTACACGAGAAAAATAATTTTAGTTAACTGAAATAAAAATCAAAACTAACTAAAACAACATTGTGGGTTTAGGAAATTAACTAAAATAAAATAAAAATGTGCAGGAAATGTCCTTAGTTTTATTCTTTGTCGGTTGGCTTAAATTTGGTCGGTCAGTGTGTCTGATGAGGCTTTGGTGCATCTGTTTGAGACTCAGGATGTCTACATGATTGTCACTCATCTGCCTTCACAAAGTGTTGTTTTATTGTCATCTTAAATCTTCCCCTGACAAATACCATCTATATTATAATTTAGAAAACTAAATCTAACACTGAAACTAATAAAAACTAAACTGAAACAAGCAAACCCACTCTAGAAACTAACTGAAACTAAACTGAATTTAAAAACAAAAACTCAAAATGAAATAAAAATAAAAACTAATTAGAAAAAGCAAAACTATAATAACTGTGATCCATAGTGGCTTTAACATTTTTAATTTAAAAGTCCTTAAACATAATGAGATTAAAAAAAAACATGAACCACGAAAACCTGCTTGTAAAATTTAGAATTTCTGCTACAAGTGTTATATAAATCTGGCCATCAGTTATGGAGATGCCTTTTCCCTGACCAAAGTGTGAGATACACTACATAAATGCTCAGAGAAACCATAGGATGTGTAGGTTGTCTTTCATGGTCCTGGAGTCAGTACTGAATTATTTTCTTTGCAAGAGACATGAGCTGTTTCTCACGCTTTTGTCAGACTTTTTTGTCCCTATGTGACATACCCATGAGACTGAATAAAAAAACAAAACAGTGGTGTTGTATGGATAAAAGTTTTAAAATCCAAATGGATCCTGACTGAGATCATTCTACACTTAAGCAGTTTTTTAAGAGTAGTGAACACTGCAGTCATAAATCTGCTGCTTCTCTTTTGATGCTTATACTACCAGTTGTGCTTTATAGTCTGTCTATATTTTATGTTTTGATGATCTATTTCTTAGAGTATTTATTGTAAAGGTTGTGTTTCTTATTAACTCTTGTATATGTGTTTTTAAAATTAGTTTAGTCTATAAATCCTGTGGTATGTAGCATGGTTGATGTTACATGTTTGATGTTATCCCTATACAAGTGAACAATATAGACTCACTGGCCAAGTCATTAGTTACACCTTGCTACTACTGCATTGGACCTCCTTTTATCTGCAGAACTGCCTTAATCCTTCATGACATAGATTCAAAGAGGTGCTGGAAACATCCCTTGGAGATTTTGGTCCATATTGGCATGATAGCGTCACACAGTTGCTGCATATTTGTCGGCTGCACATCCATGATGAGAATTTCCTGTTCCACCGCATCCCAAAGGTGCTCTATTATGAGATCTGCTGACTGCGGAGGCCATTTGAGTACCGTGAACTCATTGTCTTGTTCGAGAAACCAGTTTGAAATGATTTGAGCTTTGTGACATGCTGGAAGCAGCCATCAGAAGATGGGTACACTGTGCTCATAAATGGATGGACATGGTCAGCAACAATATTCAGGTGGGCTGTGGCATTTAAACCATGCTTATTTGGTACTGAGGGGCCCAAAGTGTGCCAAGAAAATGTCCCCCATACCATAACACCACCACCAGTAGCTTGAACTGTTAATACAAAACAGGATAGATCCATGCTTTCATGTTGTTTAAGCCACACCATCCAAATGTTGCAGCAGAAATTGGGACTCATATGACCAGGCAGCATTTTTTCAATCTTCTGTTATCCAAGTTTGGTGAACCTGTGTAAATTGTGGCCTCAGAGTCCTGCTCTTAGCTGACAGGAGCGACACCTGGTGTGTTCTTCTGCTGCTGGAGCCCATCTGCTCCAAGGTTGAACATGGTGGGTGTTCAGTGGGGCTCTTCTTCATACCTTGGTTGGAACAAGTGGTTATTTGAGTTACTGTACTGTTGCCTTCCTGTCAGCTCAAAGCAGTCTAGCCATTCTTCTCTGACCTCTGACATCAACGAGGCATTTTCGTCCAGAGAACTGCAGCTCACTGGATGTTTTCTCTTTTTTGGACCATTCTCTGTAAACCCAGTAGATCAGCAGTTTCTGAAATACTCAGACCAGCCCGTTTGACACGAACAACCACGTCATGTTCAAAGTCACTTAAATCACCTTTCTTGCCCATTCTGATGCTCAGTTTGAACTCTGCCTAAAGTTACAACCGTGTGATTGGCTGATTGAGCTTTGTGCTAACAAGCAGTTGAGCAGGTTTACCTAATGAAGTGACTGGCGAGTGTATAAAATAATAAATAAAATAACTGGTCATTTAAAAATGAAACAACACTGAGTAACATGTCTGTTGTTCAGTCATCAGGAAGAGGAGCAGTTCCACGAACTGATCACTACAGTGCAAATGTTTCAAGGTAAGACAGACAAGATCGTCGACACTCACACGTGGACTGCTGTGTCTGCCTGCAGACTTTCTCTCTGTGGTTAGCAAATGACTCACTTGTGACATTTAACAACATTTTGCTGAATTTTAATTTAATGAAAGTTGAATTGGACCAGCAGAAAATTTCATATTTAACTTTTTCCATCATCATAAAGAAAACTGAAACTTGAAGAACATCTGGTCAGTTTAAAAATGCTTCACCATGACCTTTTTTGGAGTCTTGCCAGTTTCAGTGTGCAGTGGAGCTGTTAATTTCATTTTCATTATAATTTTGTCTTGCATCATTTCTTAACTGATGTTGGACTTGTACACTACACACCTTCTTTCTTAAAAATTTTATAAATCCATTTGCAAGATGTCCTACTACAAAAAACTAGAGCCTTTAAAAATGGTCCTTTTCTCCTTTCTATAAGGTGAATGTATATGAAGTGGGATTTGCTGCATACTAAGTTAAAAAAAAACGTTTACAGAATGTTGTTTCATGCTGCTGCATTTTAGATCATCTAAAGCAGAGGGATGATCAGATAAAGCAAAGTCTGACAGAGAAGCAGCAGATCTTTGCTGCTCTCTACAAGCATGTGACGGGGCAGGAAACCCCTCACAAAGGGCTGCTGCTACTAGGAGACACAACTGACCTCCAGCAGGGAGAGACACTACTGAAAGGAGCCATCGACGAGGGTAAGGGAAATGACTCCAGTGACAGTGTGTGCTGATGTAAATATGAAATACTTCTCATGCTTTCGTGTCATGAGAGAGCACTGATGTTATCTTTTCAGGAAGATATTAAGGATTTGTTTTTTTCTTTTGTCAGTGGAGAACCTGCAGAACCTGCTGCTCTTGAGGATAAATGACACAGACCTTTCCATGGATTGGAGGAAAGCCCAGGGCAGGCAGCTCGGGAGAGCAGGTAGTAACACTGTGGCTACCAACATGAAGAGTAATGTTGTTGACAGTTGTTCTGTGGTGCTTTGTTAATAATCTGTGGGCTTCGGAGTACATATACTGTTCAGCTAATGTAGTACAGTGGCAAACATAGATGTAATATAACACACATTGTTTGATTTGTGGTGATGACAGTGAATTTGAAGCTGTTTTCACGTGTACACTGCAGCCCTGAACTTTTCAGAAAGTCAGTCGTGTGAAATCTGGTGAATTTGGAGTTGGTGAGGGGTCCTTCTGTTTGCTACCACCAGTACTCAAATGGCAAGCTCACCAAAAACAAACTACTAATGAGAACTGGGGATGCATCAAATTGACTCTTTCATTTCTAATACAATAGTGATACCTTAGCTTTGGGTACCAAGTACTGATTTGATGCCAGTGTTAAATTGTGAGGAAGAGACTAGGAATCAGTCTTTTGTGTTTAAGGCAACATCAGGCACAGCTTAATCACTACTTTTTATGCAAATAAAAATGTGACCTATAAATACAGACCCTATTCTCGCAAAAGGTGCAATAAAAACAAAAATCTGTGGTATGTTAACTTATGTGATCCTTTGACTGACAAAAGTAGAAAATATTTTTATAGACACTGAATACATGTGCTTGACTGGCCTGCTGCCAGTTCAGATATATCTCCTATTGAAAATGTGTAGCATATCGTGAGGAGGGGAATCATACAAGGGACCAAACAAAATACAATGAAGTTAGTCAGTAAAACTACTGAAAATCTTTTTTACTTTTATCAGTGAAATTTGCATGAATTAACATCAGTTTTTTTTTTTGTTTGTGTTATTGCACTGGTAAATCTCCCAGCTTTTCTAGAAATGGGGTTTGAACATGACAGACTAAAAAAATGATTTACTTTTTATGTGCAATCTAACGGATGTGAATAATTTAATTTTCTCAGATGGAGTTTCAGTTGATGAGCTGGATCTCACAGAGGGTGACCACCAGCTACAGGATTCCTCTGAAGGTCCAGAACAGTCTGTAAGTGAAACGGATGTAAAGAATCTAAACCTGACATCCATCCAGAGATAAAATATGAACTGTGCTTTGTTTGCTTCCAGGCTGATGACGAAACCAACCACCTCTCAATACCAAACCACAGTTCAAGCTCCGTTAATATCCCTGAGGCTGAGGTAAGGCACTCAAATTTAATCTGTTTGTTATTCCCTCTGTTTTTTGTAATTATATTTTTTTGCTGCATGTGTTTTGTCTGTAGGTGTGTGACAGAGTGATAATGCTTGCACAGAGGCTCTACAGCTTACAAGTAAGACTACAAAAATTGTTATCCACCAGGCAAATAATCTTAAATCTTAATGTTTTTGTGATTTATGAAATCATGTGATCATTTTCTTCAGTGTTTGGTGTCACCTGGCTAAATTAAACTTTTCAACATCCAGGCAATCATCATCCAACAGGACAGCCAGATTGCGATGCAGCACGCTTTTCAGTCACAGAGCCAGCAGCCCACTCAGCGCTTCAAAAATGTTCTGTTTGAGTACGAGAAGCAGCGCAACCTGGATAAGCAGAAGGAGGAACTTAACAACTTGCAAAAGCTTCAGGCTCAGCAGCGAGAGGAGCAGCAGCGCTGGGAGAAAGAGAAGGAGCGGCAGATGAGCCAGGCTGAGACTCAGCAGGCTGAGCTGAAACAGAGGGAGGAGGACTGCAGGAAGAGGGAAGAGAAGCTGCATGAGGAGAACACTGAGCTTCAGAAGCTGAAAGACGACTATCAGAAGGACCTGGAGAGACTGAGGGAAAGCGTCATATCAGTGGAAAAGGAAAAGGAGCGTCTGAATCAGGAGAAGGAACGTTTGGAAAAGTTAAGGTCGCACATCAAGCCCAATCTTGGACGGCCCATCTACGATGATCCTGCACAAGTGAGAAATGGGATAGAAATCAGATTAATTTAACATTTATCAATATTACTGTAATTATTGTGGCAGTTTTCTATGACAGTGTATAGGAGCCATTGAAGTGTTTTTTTTTTAATATGGCTCATGTGGCTGAAGACTGGATGAACTAAAGCCACGGCAAGGCATCACAGTTCACAAGAATCACTACTCCTAGATTATTGGTCAGATTTTAGTAAAACTTGCACATGACCACCTAATGGTTCTTCACCCAAACTGTGCTCAAGGTCACATTTGTCATTTTATGAGCACTCACAACTCCTGACTATTGGTCTGGTTTGTTACACCCATAAAAATCAGTGTTTAACCCTCTGCCATCTATACATGAATGCTGTTATTTGGTTTATTTATGGCATCATAATGTCTAAAGCTAGGTTTGGACCAGTCAAGAACTAGGGCTGTTGTCCTGGACATGACAAACAGTCCATGTCCGTGAGCCTCCTTGACTCCTCAGTAGATTTTAATTCTCATTGGTTTGTACAGTACAGCTAGCCAATGACAAGAAAGCTTTTTTGCTTTTTTTTATACTTTACATATTACAGCAACCTGTGAAATGCGATGGATCGTGAGCTGGATGAGCTGGTACATCATAGGTGTTCTGGTTTTGTCAAGGAGCAATATAGCTACACTTTTCAAGATTAAGTTGGAAGGAAATTCTCATATTTAAAGTCCTTTAAGCCCATACAAAATGTAAGAACACCAAAAACACTTCTTTCCGATCATATCATTATGGCAGACAACAGTTTACAATCTTGTTTTTATTACAACCCCATTTCTAAAAAGGTTGGGATGCTGTGTAAAATACCAGAATCAGAATACTTTATTAAATTAAATGAAATTGCTCAGAATGGAGGATCCTTATCAGGCTGCATGTGGGTTGGCGCATGTGCACTTCACCTGTATAAATGCCTATATAAATAAAAACACAATGCCATGATTTGCAAATCTTATAAACTAACATTTTATTGACAAAAGTACATAAAAACACACCTTTTTCCCAGATTTTTTTCTATTAATTTACAACTTTAATCTCAAGACCTCATTTATTTATTTTTATTTCCAGTGTTGTAGTTTTCTGTGCTGTAAACTGAAAAAATTAAATTACAGTGTCAAATCTTTTCAGGAAACAATGCATTAAATAAGCAAAGCCCATATAACAAAAATGATTTTAAATACTCTGAAACAAACAGAGCTTATTTGAGCTGAGTGAATTTAGCTGTGAAAGAACATTTTAAAAAATGTTAAATACTTGATCAGTAAGAAGCACTTGAGAATGAAGACAAGCAGAGATGAGATGAGCTCCCTGAAATGGCTTTAAATGTGTTTAAATTATTTTCTTTTCCTCCCCAGAGTCTATACAGTTTTTCCTCTTTCAGGGGAGGCATAGGTAACGGAGGTACTTGGACTCCCACCACAAATCCATCCAACACACTGGAAATTCCTCCAAAGATTCCACCTCGCAGGGAGAGCATCAGCCCACAGCCGCACAAACCTGAGTTGCCCTTCCACCTGCTCAGCACTACCAACCAGGTGCATAAGCCTGCACCTGTGCAGCAGCAGATCCCCAAAAAGCTGGCTGCTGCTAAGGAGAAAGACAAGGCCTCCAAGAAGAAAACCCACAAAAGGGCACAGAGTGCAGGTCAGGACCCCGATTAATTTTTTAAACTCAGAAAGAAATCCTCTTCTGCATCCTATGAAGCTTTTTCAGATATTGGTACTGAAAATTATTTGTCCTCAGTTAATGAAGCCAGACTCAAATCAGCCTTCAAATTAGAACTTGGTTGCTTGCTGTTTACAGCAGCTGCAAACTAAAATGGTCTCACCCCCCTGTCTTTCTACACCCAGCCTCGATTGACATGAGCCAGGTGTTGCCCATCCAAGTGACGGGCAAAGAAGGAGGAAGTCTGAGATCTCAAAGGAAAACCAGTCCTCAACGAATCCTTAATACAGGTACAAACGGAGAGACAAGGCGTCTCACTCAAAGACAGCACTTCTTCAATTCTAGATATCAGCATATCAGTATGCATCACTTCAGGTACCTAAACACCCATTAGAACATCAGCTTCGAGCTCACCTACCCTTAGTTTTTATTTTTTAGCAGCACTAAAAATTCAGTATGAAAATGACATGATTTATAATTAAAACCCATTCACCAGGCATTGGCATAAAGATTTAGCATAAGATAAGGTGAGACTAACTATTTATTCCAAACATTGGGAAATTCCTGAGTTGCAGTCGCCAAAAACGAGAGAATGGCTTAAATAAGTAGAACGGCATACTAAATGTAAATTGATACAATAGTAAATGTATATGTGCTATGGTAAGATACACCCTGGACAGAAGTATTGGTCCAACTATACATTATACCTACAGAACCTTTTATTCAATTCAGTTTTATTTATCTAGCGCCAATTCACAACAAAAGTTGTCTCAAGGCGCTTCACACTGTAAGGTAAAGATCCTACAGTATTGGAAAGAGTGCTTGCCAAGTGCAGTCGCCAAGTGCTTGCTCATTCTTTATGAGCAAGCACTTGGCGACTGTGGGAAGAAAGAACTCCCTTTTAACAAGAAGAGAACTCCGACAGAACCAGGCTCAGGGAGGGGCAGCCATCATGCCTCAACCAGTTGGGGGTGAGGGGAGAGAGAAGAAAGCAAAAAGAGACACAGACTATGGGAGAGACAACATTTAATGACATGCAGCAGTGGTAAATAAATGCATGGGGAGTGGAAAGAGGTGGGTGGAGAAGAAATGCCCTGCACATCATAAGAAGCCCCCCAGCAGCCTAAACCTATTGCAGCATAACTAAGCCTTAACTGTAAGCTTTATCAAAAAGGAAAGTTTTAAGCCTAATCTTAAATGTAGAGAGGGTGTCTACATTCGGAATACAAACTGGAAGCTGGTTCCACAGGCGAGGGGCCTGATAGCTGAAGGTTCTGCCTCCCATTCTACTTTTAAAATCTTGAGGAACCACAAGTAGATCTGCACTCTGAGAGCGAAGTGCTCTATTGGGAAAATATGGTACAATGACATCTTTCAGATAAAATGGTGCCTGATTGTTTAAGACTTTGTAAGTGAGTAGAAGAATTTTAAATTCAATTCTGGATTTAACAGGGAGCCAGTGAAGAGAAGCCAAGAAATATGATCTCTCTTCCTAATAAGGATAGGATAGGATAAAGTGTTTATTTTTGTCTGCAGCTTGTTTTAGTCCCACATGGCCATCATGTGATGTAGAATCCTGACTTGTGTCATCAGACTTAAGAAAGCAGTAAAGGTCTTTTAAAAACCAGTTTATTCCCACTTCACAGTTTACTATAACATTAAATACAATGCATGATTATGCAGTAGGAAGACTAGTTTTATCCTGAGGTCAGCATGGAGTCTTGAACACCCCCAGCACTGTCTTTATTAGTTTTCTTTAGTGAGTGTGTGGGTAGGAAATGGAGAAATAAAAAACATATATGTAGAAATGAAGGATAGGGCAAAATTTACTTACTAATTCAACATGTGCTAATGGGAATCAAAAACTGTTTCACATCAAAATCCCCTCATAGGGAGTTTGATTCAAAATTGAAAAGGCATGTTTAGAGAATATGTGGATTCTTCTATCGGAAAGCCTCATTCCAATCCAAAGTATTCCCAAGCTGCTAATTTTAGCCACATGTTGAGATTCCATAATGATGATTCTTTTTTTTTCCTTTCACAGCAAATGGTATGTTTACCAACAAAATATTTTTCTTGTGCCCCATATTCTTTGTTAATAGCCATAAGCAGACACAGAGGCACTGCACGGTTAAGTAATGAGGCAAACTATATTTAACCGAATGTCATTCTTTGGGATGGACAGAAGTACTGTAAGAAAAGAGGGTAAGCAGCTCTCTTCCTGTGGGAAAATGGAAGAGAGAAATTTACCCAGCTGTTCTTCCTCTGTCTTGCTCCCAGTTTGTCTGACTCTGTTAATCATCCAGTTTTTTTCTTCTCTTTTTTTAAGAAAACACAACCATTCCCAATGTGCGTGAAGTCAAGGAAAACATGACCATGGGAGCCACTCTGGTGACCAATCCCAGTGGAGGATTTTTGGTAAGGAGGAAGTATTCTACATTGTCTGTACCAGACAGAACAAGAAGGACTGATCTTTGCATATTTGCTGCAAGTTTATAGTATGTTCACTAAACCTTTGGCCTCTATGGAAAAAGTGGGCTTCTCAGACTTGATGTTTCCCAGTCAGGCCTAATGTCCTGGGAATGTAATAGGATTCTGTGACTTGACTGTACTAATGTGGATTGGTGTAAATATGTAGGGTAGCGCTTAGGAACGCTAGTAAAACTTAATTTTGACCTGAGGATGAGATCAATAAGGTGTGGAAATTACAGACCAATAAATGTATGTTTATGCAGCTTCTTAAGTGGTCCAAGAAAGAAAATCTAATTCAAAACAATGAGAGCAGATCCCACACAGCTGCATGTGTGACTGAACCGTTAATGTGATTTACATGACATGTTAATATAACTCTTTAGCACCATTTCTGTATTTATAAGGTGGAATTGAACATCTGAATTAATGCAGAACATTTAGTTTGGATCAGGCTTCCAAAGAAACATGAGTTGAGGTCTCTTTTAACATCATTTTTTAAAATTAGAATCAGAATACTTTATTAATCCTGGGGGGCTATATGTTTATTTGGTTGTTTACAGTGTAAATTCTTAGTTGAGTCACTGCTGTGGTGCACAAATGTTCTCAAAAAGTATTATATGGATTGATAGGGAATTTTGTAAAACTTGAATGGACTTCAGAAGATGAATCCTGGTAAGTATAGGGTTCCATGAAATGCTTTGAGCCTTAGCCCTCAGCTTTTGTACAAAAATATCTGTGTTTGCACAATTATTAGGCAACTATTAGTGAGCAGAATTATTACGCGACTCAAAGAAAAACTAAAATATTCCCATTTCACTTGTTTATTTTCATCTGTTAAAGTGAGAATAATAAAAAAAATAACTTTGCAAATAAACTTTTCTGACATTTCAAAAACGGAGGGTGTCATGGTTGGTGGCCATAGAATCTCATCTCTGCTGTTCGCGGATGATGTGGTTCTGATGGCTTCATTGAACAATGACCTACAGGCCTTGCTGGGGCGGTTTGTTACTGAGTGTGCAGCAGCTGGGATGAGGATCAGCACCTCCAAGTCTGAGTCTATGGTACTCTGCCAGAAAAGGGTGGATTGCCCTCTCCGTGTTGGAGACGAGGTCCTGCCCCAAGTGGAGGAGTATCTTGGGGTCTTATTCACGAGTGAGGGGAGGATGGAGCGGGAGATTGACAGACGGATTGGGGCAGCGCCTGCAG
>VUQH01082106.1:0-63090 GCA_015106775.1 Etroplus canarensis | reverse complement strand
GATTCATAGATGTAGTGAAGGAGGACATGCAGAGTGTTGGTGTGAGGGAAGAAGATGCAAGGGATAGGATGAGATGGAGGCAGATGATCCGCTGTGGTGACCCCTAATTGGAGTAGCCGAAAGAAGAAGGAGAAGAGATAGATAGATAGATAGATAGATAGAAAGATAGATAGCGTCCCCTGTAGTATAGTGGTTTACACATTTACACATTGGTTTACACATTTGCCTTACAAGTGAAAGGTCCCTGATTTGATTCCAGGTGGGGACACAAACACCTCTCAGCATGGAGGGTTGCATTAGGAAGGGCATCCGGTGTAAAATCTCTGCTGTACTACCAATGCCGATTAATTAAAATACAAGGGAGCAGTCAAAGGAAGATAGATAGATAGATCTTTATTCATCCCAAACTGAGACATTTTTAAAAGAGATGACTAAAGACTTAATAACTTGTAACAAGGTCTTGTGGGCTGGTTTGTGTCATCTTAGAAAATTTGACACATAACTATTGGCTCACAACAAAGTGTGTATTTGATGATCTACATCATGGCAGGTGGATTTAAAGTGAATCTAAAAGGCCTCAGAAATGTGCACTGCCATCTTTCTCTAGTGACATAATTTGTAGCTAAAATCTGTGCACTACCACGATTAAGACATCAGTAGCATACATCTCCATCGCCTGATAGGAACTGCTCAGATTCTGGTTGCAAATGATGCCACCTACACCGAATAGCAGTACCCCTCTCCAATACATACTGACAGTTAATGACAAACGTCACCTCGAAGATTAGAAAACTCAGCTTTTTTACACAACAGTTAACAGAAGTACAATGGTACCACCGGATCAGTTCTCTTAATACTGCTCTTGCACACAATCCAGATCTCAGGTGGGTCCAAAAGGATCCCTCAATCCCGACGTGGAGTTGTGACATGGCTATTTCTTGGCTGTGACATGGTTGTCGCTGGACTAACCTGGCGACTGGCTGCAACCAAACTGGCACAATAAAGCCCCCAGGAATGCACCACCCTCAGTCATGCCAAGTGCACAGGGATATTCTTTATGTTTTAGGTGCAACATAGTGACAAACTGCATCATACTGTAAACAGATAACCAATCCTTAATCCCTAACCCAATAACAAATCTGAACAATCACATGATTTTGACTGTTGATAAACACAAAATAATTGATCAACTATCATGTCTAGACTTCATGAATATAATATACATCACAGGGTAGCCAGACATGTCTGTTTTTAAAAAATTAAGGTGATGCATTTTCACTGACTGTTTCCATAGTTTGGCTTTACTTTTTCAATAGGAGTAAGTGGTGACATCTTTAAGTACAGCCTATGGCTCACATTCACATCTTCTTCCCTTCCCACTGAAGCCAGCCACTAATCAGTGACCTCTTTATTAACCCATTCAGCTGCATCTGAGTCTCCTCACTGCCTCTCCTGATCCCCTCGGGAGAACCATCAGGTTAAATGACAATCCTTAACTCTGAAGACTCAAGCACTGTGAGTTATTGGGCAAAGCCTGCTTGAGCGGCTGTGAAAACTGGCATTGCTGGACACTGAAAAATGTATTTAATATTTAATTTGTCCTTTAAGCAAGTTTTAGGAAATGTTACTAATATAGCTAATTTTTGTCCTTATTAAGATGGCATTATGGGGGCAGTACAAAGAAATGTGTTGAATTTAAGCAAATTATATACACTGCACTTTCAGAACAACATCAGCATTAATTGAAGTTGTGTTTTTGGCAGCCTTATGAATGGAAATCTAATATTGACTCTCCTTCAGCTCGGGTTTTGTCTCCTGGGGGAAATTTCTGTCTCCACTATGTAAACCAGCCAATCTCTAGATGTATCAATAAACAAAAGACTGCTCCATGAGTCAGTATTATTTATGGTGTCCACGGGCTGACAGCGAGTTCCTTCAATTTACATTTTAAAGCTATCCTTGGGCGCTGTCCCCGCACTCGTTAATATATTGTGCAAGGCAATATCAAGAGCTGGAAAGGTAGGCATGGCAAATGATTATTCCAAAGCACCGCAGGACTTTCTAACAAAAGTAAAACCTTGACTGTGGTTCATTTGGTAAATTCGACTGCTCTCTTGTGTTCTCCCCAAGGGGAGATGTGATGAGCTGCATTAGTAATTTGGCAAATAGTTTTATGCCGGATGCCCTTCCTGACACAACCCTCTACAGTGAGAGAGGCTTGTGTCTATTGATGCAGAATTAAAAAAGGGGGCCTTAAGTGCATGTGTATGGAGAATTTATTTTATACTATGTGATAAATTTTGGAATCTTCAAATGTTTTAAATGATTTAGTTTGGTATTCTGAATTCCATGTCACCCCTAACTGGTGGCACGGGAAATTAAAGAAATCCTGGAAAGGCCCTGATCTAACAGCACCCAAAACCTTGTTTTTTAAGCTGACAAACATCTGTTTTCTTTGATGCTGGGACATTTATTCATTTTTTTAACTTGTTTCTTTCTCTCAAATTTGTATAAAGAAAGTTTTTACATGACTCTGTATGAAAAACTAAGTACACTCCATGATTTTAGAACCACCTGTAATGGCAATAAACTGAAGTAATTGTTTTCTGTATGACTCGTTCTGTTTCTCACATTATTATGTAAGAGTATTGGCCTACTCTTCTTTAAAACGTTGCCTTAGTTCATTAACCCATAAGAACCCATGGTGACATGCATATAACAAACACTTTATATTTTATTTATAGCTGTGTGGGCCTCTTCGTCTGTTGTATATCCCCCATAATTTGTAAGGAAAAATGGGTCTGGGTTCTTATGAGTTAAGGTTATCGGGCATCCATTTATGCACAGCTCTCTTAGGGTCCCACCACAGCATTTCAATCAGGTTGAGGGTTGGACTTTGACTGGGCTGTTGCAACACCTTGATTCTTTTATTTATTGGTCTTTCTGTTATAAATTTACTGGAGTGCTTGGAATCCATGTCCTGTTGCATGACCCAGTTCCAGGCAATATAGTGTAGTGGTTTACACATTTGCTTTAAAGATCCCTTTCTTAAATCCAGGTGGGGACACGAGCCCCTCTCATCATGGAGGGTTGTGTCAGGAAGGGCAGTTGTTGTATAACCTCTGCCAAATTACTAATTTGAAATAATACAAGGGAGCAGTCAAAGGTACATTTTAGCTGTCAAACAGATGGCCTCACATTTGACACAAGAATAATTAGGTATACAGAGGAGTTCATGGTCAACTCAATGACTACAAGGTACCAGGTCCTGCAGCTGCAAAAAAACCCAGCCCAAATTATTACCCCTCCACCACTGTGCTTGAGAGTCGATATGAAGTGTTTGTGCTGATATGCTGTGTTTGGTTTTTGCCAAGTGTGACACTGTGCATTATAGCCATACATCTCCACTTTGGTGTTGTCTGTTCAATGCCGATTGTTCCAGAAATCTTGTGATTTGTTTGCATGCAATTTTGCAAGCCCACGTTGTGGTGACACGTTTGTTTTTAGAGAGAATAAACTTTCTCCTGGCAACCCTTGCAAACAATCCATGCTTGTTCAGTCTCTTTCTAATTGTGTTGTCATTTTCACGGTCTGTGGGTTTTTTGTGCTGTTTTTGGAGTTGTTGACTTTTTAAAAATTATTATGGGCTTTCAGATTGACTTTTAATATTTGAGTTCTGGTTTAATATTTATAGAGTTTGTAATTTAAGTTTAGTTTCTTGAGATGTGTGTGTTTCGGTTATCATTCTTGCCTCTACAGTATCTTCCTGTATCTGGTCTGTGTGAGTTTTTTTGTGCACAATTAAATTCTTTGGACATTTTCTGTTTTACTCCATTGTGTCTGGTTTTTAGTTTTATTTCCTGTCAGCGATTGTCCCCATTAGTTTCAGCTGTGTCTCCTTATCCACCTATTGCACTTCCCTGATTGCCCTTTGATTGTCCTTTGATCATTGTCATGTTATCCTTCTTGCTGTGTATGTTCCCCAGTTTCTTGATTTTTTATTCTCTTTCTTTGAATTTTGAGCTTTTGTGTTTGTTTTCTAGGTGTGAATGTGCGTGTGAATGGTTGTCTGTCTCTCTGTGTTGTCTCTGCGACATACTGGTGACCTGTCCAGGGTGTACCCCACCTTTCACCCCATGACAGCTGCACCCCCCCCATGACCCTGAATTGGATAAGCGGAAGAAGATGAATGTTTGTTCTCTTTGTAAAAGACTTCATCAGCCTTAATAAGTACATCTCACATTTTGTGACTTCAGTCTGTCACCTGAATCTGCATTTGGGTCCTCCTATTTCTGAACACCGTACGCCAATTCATAACATTAGCTCTAACATTTAACATGCCTGCTGAGGGTTGTACCTCTTGTTTTTTTCTTTACATTTTCTCAGAGCACTCTGACCTTGGGGTGAATTTGCTGGGATGCCCACTCCTGGGAAGTTTGTAACATTGTGTTAACACACACCCGAATACTTCAGACCAGCAAACTGCCAAGGCTTCTGCTTTTATAGAGGTACTCACATTTGTTAATCATCAGCTAATTAAGTGCATTTGATTAGCAGCACCTTGCTACTACTTACCTTCCTAATTACTATGGAAGCAGTAAGGGTGTACTTATTTTTTTCACAGGACTGCGTAGAGTCCTTTCTTTTGCACGTGGCTGTAATTGAAATCGGCCATAGTTGATGACTAGATGGATGTAACTGAAATCACATGCAAATAATACAAAATTCTGGGATAAAGATTTGTGAGTTAGCATCAAAAATCCCCTTTAATCAAAACTGTTCTGTATCTGTAAACTTTCCAGATATATAAAGAGGTTAAAACGCTATAACACTTAAAGTATCTGTTTATTAAAATGTGGCAGCATAAACACTGAGAAAGTAAAGTAGCTAGTCTGCCAAAGAAGAATACTTAGTTCTTAGATGCTTCTTACATTCTGCCCCCTCTAGACTGCAGCAATTTTAGTGCTTTTTGTTACCAGCTCATTTTAAGTTTTTGTAATATTTTTATTGAAATGGTTACCTAGTATTCCACTTTTGTTTACTACTGCCTTGTCTCATTATTTTTTAGATAATTGCTTTTGAGAGCCTAAGGATTGAGAAGGAGCTACTTTAAGTATCCCTGCTGTCTCTCAATGCATTATTCACCCACGATCAATCGTTTTACTATTTCTACCTAAAAGCTCCAGTGTGTGTGTGTAGTTGTGTTTGTTTGTGTGTGAGTGTGCGTGTGCGCGACCCAAAATCAACCTGACAAAAAATGTTATATTATAGTGAAGGTGGACACAGGATTTGTCTCCCTTTTGATAGTTGCCATAAACCAAAAAGCAATTTGTGCAAATACTTTTCTTGTACTGATAGGAAAAATTAATGAGAGTGTGAAAAATGAATCGCCTCAAACTATGACTAAAGCCTAGACTTTTATTTAAGTCTTTCATTTTAATTTCTTGTTTGCCAAATTAAACTGAACTCAGCCTCTAGAGCTGAAAATCATTGTTTATTAGAATCACTTCGCTTCTGATAGGACATCTTCAGTAGATACCCTTTGGGGATACATGGCTTTTTATTAGAGGAAGACATAATCGAGGCCACCTGTTCACAAGGCACAAACGGATGTGTTTTATGGAATAAAATCTCTTCCAAGGCAGCAATGTTAAGCATCATTTATGACAAATAAATAATGTGTTTTGCAACAGAATGGATAAAATGAAGGTTCAGTAATGCCTAGTCTTCAAAGGGAAGAGCCTTTAATTTCTCATAGCTGACACAAGAGGGTGCTACATCATCTGCTCACTGTGGGCTTGTTTGTTTTCTTTGTGAATGGATGAAGACTGAGCTGCAGGGTTTGGAGTAAATCTGCAGCAAGAGCGATTTGTATTATGTAATGTGACTTACATGACAAAGCGTTGAGCTCTTGCTTGGAGTGTCTGAGGGCGAAAGTCAGGTTTGACGAATTGCGAATTGCACTTTTGGGTTTAGTGTTGCACATACATGTATGTGTTTTTACCAGCCCCGAAGTGATTTTAATATGACAACTTTAGGGCCTTACAGAAAACATTATCTCAGTTACATCTTGTCACAGGATTTCTGTTTCAGTATGTGAGGCTCTGTATAAACGCTGATGTGCAGTGACGGGAAAGGTGTAATTTTAGGGTCTTGGTGCAGCTGCAATATCACCGGGTCACAGTGTCAACTGGGTACATACACAATAATGAAATGTGCAGGGTGAAAGTGTACTTATTTCCACTGCTGTTGACATTTTGCAACAAATGGCAAGAAATTAAATAATGTGAAAACATCAGTGCATATTTTTGTAAAAAGGATATATTTATAATTTTTATTTATAACTGTGCATCTAAACAGGCAAGCATATGCAAATGATATAATAAATTGTAAATGATCTGCACTTGTAGTGTCAGCGGTTCCACAAGCCTATTTATTATGTTTCTCATACACACACATTGATTACTGGCTGAGCTGCCATGGAAAGTGCTTGCCTGCCATTTGGAGAAACTTAGGATTCAGTGTCCTGCCCATTGACATGTCAGCACTTGGAGGAGCTGTCAAACACTTCAGTCAGTGGCATCCAACTCTATCACCTGAGCCACAGCTGCTGCAACATATTATCTGCTTGTGTCAAGACCCAGGATGATGCATATGTGTAGACAATTAAGCTGGGCCTCAAACAGAACCCTGAAGCACTCCACATGGAATTGGGATCAAAGAAGAGACACAGAAGTAAGTCAGACTTGTTTCCGGTGGTTGCTGGTCTCTGCCAGGGCTGTCCTTTGTCACCGATTCTGTTCATAACTTTTAAGGACAGAATTTAGTTCCCAGACTGGGAATGAGTTGCTCAGGGTTTTGTTCACGAGTGCGGGAAGGAGAGAAAGGGAAACTGAAAATGTATCTGTCGAGCTACGACCTACCCACACCTATGGTCACAGGCTCTGGGTATTGACTGAAAGAATGAGAGCATGGACGCAAGCAGCATGAATTAACTCCCTTCAAAGGGTGTCTGGGATATCCCTTAGGGATAGGGTGAGGAGCTCAGTCATCTGGGAGGGGCTTAGAGAAGAGCCGCAACTCAAAAGGAACCAGTTGAGGTGGATTAGGCATCTGACTAGGATGCCTCCTGAACACCTTCTAGGTGAGGTGCTTTGGCCGTGTCCAGCTGGGAGGAGGCACCTGCACAGACACATGACATGCACCTTGAATAACACCTCAGTGTCCTCCTTGATGAGCTGAAGAAGGTGGCCAGGGTGAGGGAATCAGGGCATCTCACAGTTAATGAATTAAAAGATGGATGGATGGATGGATGGATGGAGAGACACCATCACCCTCTGAAATTAAAACATACAATATGACACATATTCAGGGGTTTCCTCTATAGGAAAGTTGTGCAGCCACGGTGTTATGGTGACTTGGTGCAATGTAATGTTGCACTCGATTCAAATAGCACCATTTATCCATTTTGATGCTAACTGATATTTGTGGTTCTTTATTTAGAAAAAAATCTTTATAGTTTTTAAAGCTGGTTTCGTGTGTGCAGGAGTGATTAATGGAAATAGCAAACTACAAACAATAAGCTACATCAATTTTTACGCAGATTGTTTATTTTATTTTTTAAATCCCGCGCTTAAGAGTGGCTAGGGGTCAACATAAGGCTTGTAATACAATTGTGAAAGTCTGTGTGCTGCAAACAAAACCACTGCTTTAATCCAGTTGCATTTATAGAGCGCCAGTTTAGCCAAGGGGCTTCATATTGTAGGGTAAAAACCCTACTGGCATCAGAGGAAATACAATATTTCTGTGATATTGCAGGGTATAGGTGTTGATTAGTGTACAAGTGGAGAAACAAAATGAAAATCGGGATGCAATTGCCGAACAGGGACTGCCAGCAGGAAGAGCAAATTTCACAATTTTAGGGCCCGAGGGGAGAATTTGCCTTAGTTGGCCCCCTCTGTATTTTTTCCTTTTCCACTGGTCGAAAAACAAAATCACTGTCAGGAGTGAAACTGGAATTTAAGAAAAACAAGGGTGAAATCAATTTTCTCATTTGGGTGTTTGCAATTGAGAATTAATCAACCGAGACTCATTTTTTAGCACAAAAACATCCTGGAAGGGATTCACAGAGCATCAATTCATGCCTCATTGTCCGGGTTATCATAGCTCCCGAGGTGCGCACACACAAACACACCCACGTGCTCAAGGACACACACATTCACATGTGCCTGGCATGGCTCTAGAGCGTCCCTCCCACTGACAGATGGATGGGGTTAATATCATAATTAAGCACCTCGGCCAACGGTTCCTGTTTACTGCTTGGTTGCTAGGCAGTGACATCAGCTGATCCCTCCCTCTTTCCTCTCTAATCCCTTCCCTCTCCCTTGCACTCCCTCACACACACATTCACACACACACACATACACACCACTCTTTCTGCTCTCTCTCTCTGATAGGCAGCGCAGACGTGGGCAGAGTGTGGGGGTATAGGAAGAGGAGAGAGCGGGAGGGTAGGTAGTAGTGTGTGTGAGGCTGTCAGACAGCATGGTCTGGGTCTGAGGACAGCACTGGAAGACGAAGCAACAGCCTCCCGAACTCCATGTAGACCACAGTGGTGCCATCCACAGATTACCTGGACCTGTCCACCCATCAGCACCCACCCACCCAGGACAACACCTACCTGTTTTAGAGAAGTAAGTGGAGGAGGACCAAGGAGGTGGGTCTGTTAATATTCTTTTTTAAAAAAAATTATTTTCTCAGTTTTTTGGTTTTTGGAGTTGGCTCCTGGCTGGACCGCATGCATGACACAACGCAAAGGCGAGAAACCCACCATCAGCATCCAGGAGCACATGGCCATTGACGTGTGCCCTGGCCCCATCCAGCCCATTAAGCAGATCTCTGACTACTTCCCCCGGTACCCGCGGGGCCTTCCCCCTGCTGTGCCCCACGTTGGGCCCCTGCGCTCTGCCCTCTCCACCTCCTCGGCTTCTGCCTCCACAACTGCTGCTGCTGAGAGCGACCGCCCCAATGAGGATAACCCAGACCGGGCTTGTGCCGGAGCCTCCGCCTCCTTACAGACCACCAAAAGGGACGAGGAGCCTGATGTGGAGGGATACGACTCAGATGACTCCAGTGAGTGATGATTTCCCCACTTGTTGTCTTCATGCCACTGTTTACCAACATTTCTACATGTGTGTGTCTCTCCCTTTTAGCTCTTCCTCTATCCCTTTCCCTTTTTCTTATTACTGCATCTCCATTTTTGCCACCGGTTGCCAGGCATCCCTCCAGCCTTGTGGCTTTATCAGTCACCTTTTTCTTCCCCCGGCTCCCTCATCCATCTCTTTCTATCTCCAGTCGGCTGGCGTATGTGCGCATGCATGCATGTTGTGTGTCTGTGTGTGTGTGTGTGTGTGTGTCTGTGCCGCAGCTAACTCTTTGCCTCTCAGTCGACAGACAGCCAACTGTTGCTGCCTGCAAAGAATACAGCTCCCCCCTCCTTCTCCTCCTCCAACTGAAAGGATGTGTGATGTTATTGAAGTAAATGATTGCAGTCAGTGTGTGTGTGTGTGTGTGCATTTTCATATTCCCAGTGTCTACAGGGTGCCTGATCTATACTGTCGATCAGTCTCACCGGACCGAATGATTCATGGCTCCTTGATGAAGCCTCAAATTAGTCGCAATTTTGCGCTCAGTGGAGTCTGACTGCATCTGTAAGCTCATCCACATTTTCTACTGACTAGTGGCAAGACAGGCAAGTTCCTTTTGTGTGACCACATCACCTGTCTGTCGGTCTGTTTTGTGGTAGTTTCCAAAGCATAAAGATGTGCGTGTGTGTGTGTGTCCATATCTCTCTCCATCACAGAGGGAAGGCTCCTTTGAGAAAGCTTTTGTTGAATGTCATTCCCTTAATCTAACAGCTTTGAGTGGCCGAATAATAATGAAAATTAATATGCAGCACTGCTATTACAAATGACAGAGATGGAGCAAGAGTGCTACATCCTGCAAAACCATTTTCACTCTCAGCAAAGATCTTTATGGAAAGATAGCATGACAGTCCTCACAACTAAATGTACTGCCAAAATAAAAGCTGTTGCCACCTGCCTTTATAAAAAGCATTTTTTTTGCAATCCTCAGAATCTGCCTGATAAATCAGTGATACAGCAGAGGTATCTCAAAGGTTTTTCTTTGCCCAAGAACTTTGCCCAGCTCACATCACCCTGATTTACATATCGGTCTCACATGCACAAAAACAGGGCAAGTGCTTTTCGGTTGGTTTGTGTCCTCGGCACAAGAGACTTTTGATTGCAGGTTAATGTGTGACAGGAGAGTAGCCTCTGTGAGAGTTAATCCACGCAGCAGCAGCATGCAAGGGGGTTTAGGCCAGCTCTAATCCAGAACTGGACAGGAGGCGGGTGGGGTAAAAGGGGGTTGGTAGAGAGCAGACAGAGCCGAGTAGGCAGGCTGGGCCTGGCAGATGTTGCTCAGTGACCTCCGCTAGGCAACCAGAATTTCACTCAGTATTGGGAAAAGAGATGGAGGAATTACCTCTGTGCTAAGATATGATTTCTAAGGGTATTTATTCTTTTTTTTTATTCACCACAACATAGTCTCAAAATGCTCTTGCGCAATGTGTGTGTGAATTATTATCAGCTGCGAAGTGATGAATGTGTTTGCACACATTCTTCTAATTCTTCTGACTTGAGACAGTTACAAAGTCAAAATTGACAGTGACTCATTTCACACATAATAAAATCCTTCAATCCTACACATATCTGTTACCCCAAATTCTGACGGTGAAACACCTCAGTCCAATAAGTCACTCAGCACAAGTAAAAGCATTAAAACCACAGTCAACTGCCTTCTACGTGTTTGTTATTGTGCAGTTCATTTAGCACTGATTGCTATTACAAGAGGATACTTAAATATTGCATTGATTTGGAGGAGTGATGAGCTCAGTAGGCGTCAAGCCAAGGGCTTGCTATGTCCTCTAAAAGCATCTGAAAACAACATTGTGATAGTGAAGCCCAGGAGGTGGATCTGCATCTGCCAATTTAAGTCTTCAGCTGCAATAAGAAGTCTGAGAATCGTATCTGCTTTGCACACTGATTGGATAGGTGTGTAGACGTGTGAACTTAGGCAGCAAACTTCCCTTTGAGGCTCTTTTAATTAGTTTCAGTGTACAAGTACAACAAGGGGAATACCTTTTGAGACCGTCCAGAAGTGTGTGCACATTAACTGTGTGTTATTTATCAAGAGACTTCAGAGACATCATAGAGTTCTTCGAGAGAGTGAGATTAGGGAATGCAAGGCAGGCGGAGATGTCACCAAGCCATTTCTTAAGCCACATGCACATTGTGTGATCCTGGGCAGTCCCGAACGAAAGATGACCAGCTGTGACGAGATCTATGGTTGTGGCTCTAAAACTGCGGTCCTACATCACACCATGAGACTTCAAAGTTAGCCCTTCTAATAGCCTTGTGGACAAAGATGGTCTGGAAGACTATTTTAAGTGTTTGAAATTTAGGAGGACCATCTTACATTGTAACTACATTGACCTACGTCTACCAAGCAGTCAATAGGAATACGGCATGAACTGAAGTCCTGATCATTGACTGTGGATATAAGATAGATGCAGCTTTCAGGTCAGAAAAGTGAAGCCAGTATTAAGGTGCCTTACACCTGCATTCTTGCAGCAAATGGTTGACTCCACTGACTGCAAAAAGAAGTCATTTTATACAGATATACAGCCAGAGCTACAGGTTTTGAGGCAGTGACACATTTTTTATAATTTTGCCTGTGTACATCAACAGGGTGGATATTAATTCAAACAATCGGGATGTGATTGAAGTGCACTTTTCAGCTTTATTTCAAGAAGTTTGACAAAAGAATTACACTAACTGTTTAGGAATTACAGCTATTTTTATACATTTTCCCCCACTTTTGGGGGATCAAAAGTAAATTAGACAAACTGACATAATTTTAATATCAGGATTTTTTTAAACACTTCGATGAAAATCCTCAAGTCTAGAACCAATGGACATCACCAAATGCTGTGTTTCAGCCCTTGAGATGCTCTGCAAGGCCTTTACTACAACAGCCTTCACTTGCTGCTTGTTTGTGGGTCTTTCCGCCTTCAATTTTGTTTTCAGCAACTAAAAAGCTGCTCTAGTTGAACTGAGATCAGGTGACTGACTCAGCCATTAAAGAATATCCTATTTCTTTGTCTTAAACTCTTGGGTTGCTTTCAAAGTATGCTTTGGGTCCTGCATATTCTGTTGGTATTTGCCTATGTAGAGCCAGTGCAGAGAGGAATGAACCTGACACAGACATGCCTGTGGAGCTGTTATGTAGCTCAACATGAATGATGCTGTGCATAGGTTGAATGCTGATTGGTTGAAAAGAGTGCCAGAAATGGAAAGCAAGTGACATCAAGCAAAGACAGTGGCTGCAGTGACACTTTTCGTTGCGTTTAACACTCGGTTTCACTTCAGCTCTGTGTATCTTATTGCCTCGCCTTTTGCTGTGGCTGGCTGAAGGACCAAACAATAAAAAAGAGAGTAGTAAGAGTAGTCCACAGACTGGTTGTTTGTGATGCTGCTTTCTGGTGACGGTAAACAGCTACAGCATGTAGATGATGGTCTGCAAAACTGTGTGTTGGCTCTCTGTATGACCAACGTAGTGTTGTAAATCAACCATGATCCATTCACACTGTGGAGTTCTGTCTGATCTGTTTTGCAGCATTTAGCTGAATCTGAGCAGAGAGTATAGTTCTGTACGCTTCAGAATTCATCCTGCTACTTCGATCAGCAGTCACGTCGTCAGTAAACACTTGTGACCCAGTTCCACTGGCAGCCATACATGCCCATGCCATGACATTGCCTCCACCCTGTTTGACAGATGATGTGATATGTTTCAGATCATAAGCCGTTGAGGGTGTGGCTACCTTGTAACTGACAAGGAACCATCATATTAGTGTGCAATGTTCCTTGGTTTCTCAGTCAGATCCAACACTTGCTTCCTACATACAGTTCAAAGGTGTTGAGTCTGAGGCTTCAAAGTGAGACTTTGCAACTCAGTGAGTGACATCAAGATAGTTATGTTCAACGTTTAAATACAGTCAGTGGAGCTTATCTGTGCAAGACTTACATCATAGGGAGAAAAAAACCCATGGGGGTAAAATGAAATTTTTAGGCTTCCAAAAAAAGATGAAAATCTAGTTGAGTTGTGGAAGAAGCCTGGCTTGTATGATGTGGCCTCCAGCTGTTATCACGACTGCACCAAGGAGGACATAGCATCAGCTTCTAAGACTGCTGAAATCTCAGTTTGCAGTGCTTTTGGAAATCGTTGATTAAAATGTCATACAAACAAAGTTTTTCTATGCAGCTTTGAAAGAAAAATGCAGACCTTTACAATATCTGGACTGAATGGTTTGGTGTTAACCCATCTCTAATGCTTTTTGAAGGCATCTGCATTTATTTTTCTTGAACAGTTGCTATCCAGTCTGTCCAAGATGCATGATATAGCTGCAGGATGTTTGCTCTGTGAAACAGGTGGGATGTTGTGGCATGCATGCTCCTGCAGGTTTACTAAAGAGGACTGGGTGCACAGTTCCAATCATGTCAGCTGAGGATCGGGCACACTGCAGTTTATGCAAACATCAAACCACGGCTTCCTTCCATCCTCCCCGCTAATAGGGCAATTAGACACAAACATCTGCCGGTGTATAGTCTTAATGATTTTGCAATCACCTGAAGAGTCATGAGTGATGCACGATAATTACAATGTCAGCTCCGTTTTAAAAAAAGAAAGAGGCCAAACAAGGAAGGAGCATGAAAAGTATAAACTATGTTGATCCAAAGTATGAGTCATCTGTATGCTTGTCACCAGCCTCAACTACTCTCTAATGAACGTAGGCACTAAAATATATAATTAAGAAATGAATAACAAGTAGCTGTTTGGATCTGATGCAAAGTCTCAAATAATCCCAAGCTGCTGCTGCTGCTGCTGCTGCTGCCATGGGAGTTTTACAGGAGAAAGAAAGGCATAATACTGCAGCAGCATTAAGAAATGGCACACCAAAACACTGTAACACTACAGGTGATGAATGCATGCTGTGTCTGACTCCGATCTGCTGTTACATATGAATCTTAATTCTGAGGTGACATTACTAAACACGGAAAAATATGAACCCACACCGGGACACTCGCGGCAGCCGCAAAGCTGTTTGATATTGGAAATAACTGAAATGTGAACAGTAATCTGCAGGTTTTGGTGTCAATCTCAGAGTCAACGTTCCAGGCTCGTCATGTTGTACCAAAGCCCTGACAGTCATCCTGTGAAGAATGCCCTCAGCGGGCCGAAACAGAAAGCAGTCGCAAGACAAATTGCAGTTTATTGTGACTGCGTGTGTTTTGGATTAGGAAGAAAAACTCTGACTTTTTTCCTCTCTGCCAGCAAAAGCTCCTGTAATTACTCTTCATGCACTTGTGGCATAAAATATGAAAGCATGTTGCTGGATATTCATTTTCTAAAATCAAGACCTTGTGTGCAAACAAATGTAAGCACATTCATGAAACTGAAAGTGAATTTTGAAAAATGTTAATCAACGTGCAATGACAAATAAGCCCTTGAACACGGAACAAACAACACAGATTGATGTGCTGCACTGTGGAAGGATTTTTCGTCTAAGATAGATCATTTGCAGTGTTGAAAGACTTGCTGAAGGACAGCTGAACCCAGACTATAAAATGAAAGCTCTCTATAGACATAAAGGCTTCTACTGCATGGCAAGTAGCTTATAACAATAAGAATAATTACATATATAGCTACTGTACTTTCTCCTGTGTTATCTGCTTAGCCTATGTATGTATCCTGCCTTATTTCATCTTGGTGGGTTACATTTTATCACACCTGTTGCGAGGCTGATCTGATAAGTCTCGGACTCATACATATGAAGCACACACTGAGGTAATGTAATTTCTCCCTCCTGGCAGTGAAGCGAGCACCGCTGTGATCTAAAAGAAAACGCTGCTTCAGTTTCAATTTGTTCATCTAAAAGTTGTAACTTTCACCCTGTTGCTGCACAAAATCCAAGTGAAAGCAGCTCTCTCTTTTCTGTTTGTAATTTAAAAGAGCCAGCGCTGCCCCAAATTGGCTCTTCACAGTCCTGTGGGACTTGATCCAGTATCTGCATGGTTCCTCTGGGGGTTGGGTGGAGCAGTGTGGCAGTGTTCTCCCTTATGAACCAAATCACACAGGGACATCTCAGTCCTTGCTAAGAACCTGCTGGCTAATCTGCATAGCAGCAACATTTTCTGATTCAATGTGACTCAACCTTGATTTTAATTGAAACGGAAAAGTGCATCACCCACCAAGGGTCCCCTGCAAAAAAAAGGGGAGGGGGGGTAATCAAAACCATTTGAACATCCGGATTGCTGCCACATTAATTAATGATCGTTTGTAGCTGTTGTTGAGGGCCATATCTTTGCCAGGGCCCAAAGACATGGCCCACATTGCTGACCAGGCTTTTGTGTTACTGACAGATTAGCCTCAGAGCCTCACTGTGTGTTGACAGAACTAATACAGGGTGGCCGGGGTGCCAGGGTGGGGTGGGGTCAGTAATGTATGCATACACAGGTCTCCCTTGAGATGTCTTGCTCTGGCAGTATGGTGCTACTGTCTCCTCAGTGCAAGTTTTGAGCTACAGTGTTTGCTTGTAGTTGTCAGCTGGTGAAGAGAGATGCTGTCAGAGCAGAAGAGAGAAGTCTAAAACAGGAAAGCGATGTGTCTGAAAAAGTCAATCACTAAATGTTCTTTATATCTAGTTGTAGTGAGGATGATGAGGATTTTTGTTGGTAAATGTGACAATTATTTTATTTTTCTTGACATAATCACTGCAACAAAAATTACTTGTGTTGGAACTAATGATGAGGATGGAGCTGGAGGATTCTGGTGCTCCAGTGGTTAAAACAGCGCTTCTTAACTTTGCTGACTTTGACTGTGATGTGGATATCTTAATGAAGAATTGAGACTGAGATCTCTACTGAGCAGGACATTAAGTTACCTCTGGTGAAGCAGTTTCATCTGTTGTATATCTGTAGTATAAAATTTATTGTTTCCTGTTAGCTGACAGATGTGCCAATAGTGATACCAGTACAGGTGATAAGCTGATATTGATCTGGGTAGTCTGGCCATTGATCGGTTGCCATATTCACAGTGTCCTTATTCAGGAGTGCTCAACTGATATGCAATCATCTTGTCAAATGTGAGAATCCCATCGGTGATGAAGCATTGATTCGAACCACTGTAAGTTAGAATCAGGAACTCATGCTCTACAGCAATCCTTGACCTCATATTTCGTACTGCCTGAAGTCTAGAACCCACGGACTTCACCAAATGCTGTGTTGCCTCCCTTGAGATGCTCTGCCAGGCCCTTACAACAACCACTTTCCCTTGCTGCTTGTTTGTGGGTCTCTCTGCAATCAGTTTTGTCTTCAGTAACTGAAAAGCTGCTCTCTTGGGTTCAGGTCAGATGACTGTCCTGGCCATACAAGAATATTCCATTTCTTTGCCTTGAGAAACTCCTCAGTTGCTCTTGCACTGCCAAGCACCGTCCAATTACTTTTGTGGTAGTTGGCTGGATCTGTGCAGAGAGTATAGCTCTGTACACTTCAGAATTCATCCTGCTACTTCGATCAGCAGTCACATTATTAATAAACACTAGTCACCTGCTTCCATTGGCAGCCATAAATGCCCATACCAGAACACCATGTTTGACCGATGATGTGGTATGCTTCAGATCATACTTTGTTACTTTCCTTCTCTGTGATATTCTCTTCCTGTCATTCTGGTACTAGATATTTTTTCTTCCCAGAACTGTTTAGGCTCTTTTAGATGTTTTCTGGTAAAGTCCATTTTCTCATTCCTGTTCTTGAGTCTAATCAGTGGTTTGCACCTTGTTATAAACACTCTGTATTTACATTCATGAAGGTATATCTTGAGTGTAGACTTTGAGAATGATACACATACCTCCTTGAAAACGTTTTTTTTTCTTTGCAAGTTGTTGTGAAGTGTTTTTCTTACCCAAGTAAAGAATTCTGTGATCATCCACTTTAGCTGTCCGTGGTCTTCCAGGTCTTTTGGGCTTGTTGGAGTCCTTTTTATGAATGTCGGATCAAGACTTCCTTGTAGTTAATGAGTAAAAAGGGAAGGTCCAAATACCATGAATTGTGACACAGTAACTACACCCAGGCTTATCATCCCAAATCATATCTGGAACCCTATCAGCTAGTGGTCCTAGCCTGTCTGTGGTACTAGCCTCTGGAGACCAGAAACACCTTTTTCAGAGTCAGTGGATATCATTGATGACGTCTACAAAGTTACAGTTACATTTAAAAAGTGCTCTCAGCTGTTGTCAGACAATAACAATGAATGTGACAATGGTTTTGTCAAGTGCAGTCCATCTTGTGCTTTCCAGAAGGACTTTTTACCTACATGCAACCAAAGATTGCTCAAAGATTAATGGGCAACAGAAAGGAGACTACAAAAGGACAACAGATGGAAACTTATGATATCAAAATGTTGTCCCTCCACTACATATTCTTGATATTAAAATGGCGAAATATGACTGTTAATAGATATTAGCACAAATATGCTGTCATCTAGTGGTTGCTGCACCGTTTACACATCAACTCGTTTACAGTCCTAGATTATATATAAACGATTGATGTTGCAACTGTGACTTCACCCATCAGTAAGTGAAGTCTTGATATGTAGCCTCGAGCTGAGCATTTTCAAAATCTGAAATATGGTGAGGTGGATTTTAATGAGGAAACAGAGGGATGCTACAAGTTATAAAGTTTTACACTAAGTGGGACCATAGTTTACAAAATGAACATCATGTTGTATTAAATAAGATCTGAAAATAAACAACAAAACCTCAAAAGGAAAATGTTTACAATACTCACAAATAAACTAAGTTTTTGTAACTAGAGGACCTACCCCCTGCTGGTCATTAGAAAGAATGTAGGCTTAAGACACTTTAGCTATACATATAACACCTGGAAACACTGTCCATCTTTCATATACAGTCTGAGATCAAAGCTGCATCAGAGCTGGGTGTGCTCAGAGGTTCAGTTGAACAGCCATGATGAATGTAATCAAGAATGTTGAAGAACTTAAGACTGTACAGGTTAATCCTGCAGTGCTTTTCATATAGAATCTAGCATGACTTTGCTTTTAAAAGTTCATTAGTACTCTGGGGCTCTGTCGTGTCGTGCCTTGTAGTTAATTAAAAGAATTTTAAAACTGATTCTAAACCAAACTGGGAGTCTGAGTAATGAGACTAAAAGATGAAGTAATTTCCTTTTTTAGCCTACAGAACTTTCCCAGGGGCACAGCGAGGGCACATATCCACAGAACTCTGGTAATGTCCGAAAAAGAAATGGCAGCCTAGTTTTCAGGTATTAAAGAACAAGTTATTTCCCCATGCGCCATCCCAATTTACATTCCTAAGATGACGATTGCGCAGATATTCATGGTCTTTTTTGAGTTAGCAAGCACAAAGTCAGAGAATGAGTTAATGGCAGATCAGTGGCTTAGATGCTCAGTGGCACCACAGTATACTGTAGAGTGATATAAGTAACAAGGAATCTACGAAATGCAATAATGACCCTGTTTAAATGGGAATCAGTTCCCCAAAGCTGCTGCTATTTGACAAACAGTTAAGCAGTAACGTTTAAACGCTTTTGGTACGCGGCCGGATAATCACTGAAAAACTCAGTGTGCTACTTTAAGGACAGAAGCGAAGGGAGGCCTTGAGCCATCTGTTGCCTCTCCTGGACCAAAAGCCATTTCCAAACCTTTGATAAATAGAGGACTGCGCCAATCCACTTGAAAACTTCCCCTGAGTCTCATAATGCTCAGTTCAATGTAAAGAGTGAGTTCAGCACTGCCATGCCCTGCACAGTAGAATCCTATTAGGAGTCTATCTGCAAGCTGTCATGCAGTAGTAATGACTCACTGTAGTGTCCCATGTTTTCCTGTGACTAACCCAGCACTAACAAAGCTGGCCATATTGTCAGCCTGGTCACATTATGTGTTATTATTACTGGTGCCGTCTCTCAACAGGAACCGCAGAGCGTTTTAAGTTAGCAGCAGCCCTGCTTCATCAGATATAAATTCTGCCTCTGCCCTCCCTTCATCCCACTAAGCACATTATGTAATGATAATGCCGGCTATTACACAGATCCATTTGGCTTCTGGGGCTGTCATCAGTAGGGAGAGATGCTGTTTGGCTTTAGTTTGTCACACTTAACATGCACACATTGAGGAAGTGTGTACAGCTGGTGATACATAGGCTTTTAAAAGCTTCGGCTTTTTTAAAAGCTGAATCTGCCGGTTTTTAAACCCCGCAGAGAGGGTCCAAGAGGGGCACTTCATCCTCCTCACTGAGAAGCCAAAGACTTACTCCATTTGTCGAAATTAAATCTTGGTGTCTGATCACTTCCCTGCCCACATAAAGAGATGAATTAAAACCTAACTAACTTAAGCACAACTTATTGACTGAGCACTTTATGAGCTCAATTCACCAATATTATAATGTTAGCCTTCCATGTCTTTAGAAACTTTCGCTGTGTGTGTGCAGTTTAATGAGGCAACAAAGTTCAAAGCTTTCGACTTGTTACTTCCGACTGCCACTTGAATTAAGGGCGAAGTTGCAAAGTGTTCTATTTACTTGCAGTTTCCATTACAAGTGCTGCCCAGTGACTTGTGTTTTGCATTTCATTTCCCATGTTGAAATTTACGTTCTGGCTGGCTGACTGGAGAAAGATTAGTTTCTGATTTTTAAACCTGAGTTATTTACTAGCTGGACTTCATTTCTAGCATCTGTGGTTCAGCCATTCCGACAAACAAGCTCTGATAAGGCTGCTGAATGCTAGCAAAGGATAGAAAAAGTTAGCGGCTAGCTGGTAAAAAACCCAACAAACACTCAATGATATAATAACTAAACAGGAAAGAGTTTGGTAATAAGTTCCCTACTAAACCTTTACATAATGCCAATGTTGAATTTTGTCATAATTTGGAAAGTTGCAACGTTACCAGCTAGTGACAATATTGCTCTACGGTCACACAATAACCAAACCACACAAATATTTATACAATGTTGCAGTGATGATATAGAACAACAGAACTATGTTACATCTTGCCGACATGACTATGACGTTATATACTACTGTGTGGACAAAAGTATTGGGTCGCAGCTCTCAATCATTGAATTCAGGTGTTTCATTCAGTCCCATTGCCTTCACAAACGTGAATAAATGGGTTGTTCTAAAGAGCTCACTGAATTCCAGCATGGGTACTCTAATAGGATGCCACCATTGCGACAACTCAGTTGGTGAAATTTCTTCCCGCCTCGCCATGATCAACTGTAAGTGCTATTATCACAAGGTGGAAGCCTTTAAGAACCACAGCAACTCAACCATGAAGTGACAGATCACATAAAGTTACTGAGCGGCATAGTGCGTAAATGTTGCCAATTGTAGCCTCAGTTTCCTGATCTTAGCTGGCAGGAGTGTGGCACCCAGTGTGATCTTCTGCTGCTGCCGCTGTAGCCCATCTGCTTCACGGTTCAATGTGATGTTCATTCAGAGATGCTATTCTACATGTCTCGGTCGTAACGAGTGGTTATTTGAGTTACTGTTGCCTTCCTGTCAGCTTGAAGCGGTCTGACCTCTGGCATCAACGCTAAATTTTCTCCAGAGAACTGCTGCTCACTGGATATTTTCTCTGTTTTGAACCATTCTCTGGGGGAAGATCCCAGTAGATCACTAAAATCACCTTCTTACCCATTCTGACAATTGGTTTGAACTTTGGAAGGCTGCCTTAACTGTTCCTACATGCCTTAATTCATTGAGCTTCTGACACGTAATTGGCTGATCAGATATTTGCATTGACGAGCAGTTGAATAGCTATACCTAATCAAGTGGCCAGTGAGTACATTTAAGTAAGAACTTTAGTACTGAGCCTAATCGATGGCTTCACCAGGTCTATATTTAGCTGTGGTTGCGGCTGCTTGACTAAAGCTCAAATTAAAATTTTCATGTTTGTGTAACTGTGACTGCAACTTTTATCACTGCACATATGACACATTCTCTGACTCAAACACCCAGTGCGGTAAAAACAGAACTACAGATGCCAAACATATCCCTGTCTGTTTGGGAGTATAAAATGACACATAACATACATTACATAAGTGCTAACGACCCTACCAGATGTCTAATAAGTCCTTCCTCACCTCCGCTTGTTCCTAACATGTGCTTTACTTATAAATATCTCTAAATCAGTGATTCCTCACGCTGTTTTTTCAGATGAGTCCTGATGACATAACAGAGGTAAAGAACTGCAGCTGTACTTGGAATCAGAATCAGAATACTTTATTTTTTGGGGGGGGGGGATTGAATATCTGGAAGGTTAGCTTTCAATTCCCTGCTTAGGAACTAAATATTTGCAGTTAATTAGTAATTTTATCTTAAGGTTCTGTGTTCAGTTTTTCCAACACTTGACCTCCAGTAACATTTTAAATTGTGTTATTACTTCTATTACTAGACAAGTATCAGCAAAACACACACACAAACGTGTTTTGTGATTTTCTCAGCGGAATGATGATTGCATTCAGCTCTGATTGTCTAAATCAGAGCCAGACACTTAGGACACACTTGCCAAAGAGGCTTCTCATCTGTTCTTTGACTTCTTCTGGTTGCCCCCTGAGAAGAGGCTGAACTCAGGTTCTTTAGAAGTTTCTGTATCTCACCTCAGTTGGATCAATACTAGGCCTCTGCCCTGCTTCCTTGGACTCTTGGAAGCCACACCTTTCAGTATTGAACTCGTTTTCTCTCGTCCCTCTTAGAAGGGGAAACTCAATGAGTTGTGCAGTGCAGCTCTTCTGGACAGACCACAATGTCAAGCCTTAGAGAGGAGCTGGGTAGAATATACTTACTGGCTCACCTGGACTAATACCAGCCGGCCAGGAGGATTTCCTTTTGTATGTGTATTGTGCGATTGCTTTATTGCTAAAGTGGATTTGATTTCCTTGGAGTGGGGGATGTCTGTCTTGCCAGATGGTCTCCAGACAACTGTAGGCTTAAAGATTATGTGTGTAATCTCTAATCACACTGCACTGAAGTTACAAGGAAATTACATTTTCAAGGTGATTTACTGCATTTTAATTTAGAATAGGAAGAATAAAGTTAAGTGATTTTTCTAGCAGCACAGAAAAAAACATAAATGCCACAGAATCATAAAAACAATAGAGGGGGCTTTGCCTTTTGAGAACAAACATGTGCTTTGAAAATATCACTGATATCGGGCTCCACTGATGAAGAGTCTCAGACTGAAGAGGTCACATGGTTTGCCTTTTGAAAAATGATTTCTGCAGTTTATATTTTTGATCATTTTGGGGAGTGCTGACATCATTTGTAATAATCTGCTGAATATGATTCTAGGAGACCTTGATTTTCCAGATTTTCAACAGAAGGCAGAAACATTAGAACGAAGTATTTTGAGACCACTTTGGAAGAACATGTTTAGAAGTTTCTGTTCACATTTTTAATACATATATATTATATTATATAAGTTACCTTATGCAGGAAGTTGACATTTTGGCCTGAAGTCACCTGAGAAGTGCAGACTCTATATAAAAGATAGGCACAGGCACACTGAATTTAGGTGCTGGTTCTTGGACTGTTTTGAAGACTGAGTTTGGCATTTTAGTCATTGCCAGCTTTGTGAGTGTTTTTCTCTCTGATGAAGGCTTATATGCTGAAATATGGTGGAGTATTTTTAGGTTAATCATGACCATTGGCACTCTCCTTTATTTAAAAGGAGAGCACCTTGGAGTTTTTGGTATTTTAGCTTATATGTTTACCTTCCAAAGAGCACCTCAAAAAAAAATCTTGACTCCAGAAAGCACTGCTTCTCAAAAACCACTGAATTTCAATGCCAAGTTTGTTTTGAAGCTGGAAATAATGATATTTGGATGAGGCTGAAGCCCTAAGTTATCAGCTAAAGCGTAGTTTGCAAGGTAGGCTGTACTGACGATGTGGTTACCTTCTTGAGGATGTTTCAGGCTGTGTGGGAGTTTAGCCAACCAGTCTTTATGTGAAGAAGGCATTTGACTGAATTCCTCTGAGTGTCCTGTGGGGGGTGCTTTGGGAGTGTGGGGTACTAGGTCTGCTGTTGTGGCTATCTGGTCCTCGTACAGCTGTGAGAGAGCTTAGTTTGCATTGCCGGCAGTAAGTCAGACTCATTCTCGGTGGGTGTTGAACTCCACTAGGGCTGCCACAGATTCCAAATCTGTCACAGATTCCAAATCTGAGACCATGGTTCTCATCCCAAAAAGGGTGGAGCACCCACTCTGGGTGGGAATAAGTTACTGCCTCAAGTGATGGACTTTAAGTATCTCAGGGTGTTGTTCACAAGTGAGGGAAGGAGGAAGGAGGAAACTGACAGATGGTCCAGTGTTGCAGCAGTGTGGAAAATGTACTGATCTGTTGTGATGAAGAGGGAACTGCTCATAAAAACAAAGTTGTCGATTTACTGGTTGATCTGTGTTCCCACCCTCACCTATGGTCACGGACTCCGGGTAGCGACTGAAAGAATGAGATCGCAGATACATGAAATGAATTATCTCCCTTAGAGGTAAGGTGAGGAGGTGGCCGAGTGTGAGAGAGGTCTGGGCATCTCTGCTTGGACTGTTGCTCCTGTGACCTGGATAACAGCAGAAGATGGATGGGTAACTATTTCTACTCTTTAAAAAAATAAAAAATTTCCTGGTCCCATAAAAATTGGGTTAGAGGTGAGGATTGGGGTCATCACCGATAATGACTTAGACCTGAGAGGGTTAAGCTTCAATGTAATTTAAACAAGAGAGTTATATAAAAATTCATTCCATTGCAGTTGTCACAGTGGCTGCTAACGAGCCCAAATAAAGAATAAAAAAAAACCCTGTATGTTTGTGCTTTAAAGTTGGTCATTTTAACATAGGGGTCTACAGGGACTCGTGTAACTGAATTTTTTTTTTTTTTTGCACTCTCTCATTTTTCAGCCACTTTTTGTGATGCAACCTCGTGAAATGTTCATGACGGAGCGGTTCATCCTCTGGGGAGTGATAGTGTGTTCATTGATTTAAGATAATTAGATTTTGCTAATAAGCGCTCAAAACAGATATGCTTTCAACATGTCTACATGTCTAGATGAGAACAACACAAATTATGTGAATTTTAACCCAGGGACTGCGTTAAAATTAACACAGTATGCATTATTTTAACACAATATGTGTTAAGATTAGCAGAAGTGTGTTGTAGACATGCAGATGTGTAAGATTTGGAACTCTGTTAGTTTCAGTTGCTCTATTGTAGACAATAACTCATCTGGATTTGTATTCATTCATGAACTTTTT
Source organism: Etroplus canarensis (assembly GCA_015106775.1). Classification (NCBI taxonomy): domain Eukaryota; kingdom Metazoa; phylum Chordata; class Actinopteri; order Cichliformes; family Cichlidae; genus Etroplus; species Etroplus canarensis. The sequence continues at coordinate 38,630 of VUQH01082106.1, read as the reverse complement.
CAGCTTGTAGATGGATAGAAGTCCTTAACTAGCAGCTTTGTACCCTTACAGTCATTTCTATAGCGGTGTTGCCTTTCTTAATGCACCTTAAGGTGTGGCATACAGCATTAAGACCAGCACTGTGAGGCCTAGCACTACTGTCTAGTGCATTAGGCGCACCATAAAAAATCTCTAAAATGCGAGTCATCAGCCTTTAGTGCAAATCATTTTTTGTAGCATGGCATCCAATCGACATGTGATGAAACTTTGTATTCAGTGCTGGCTTGCTCCATCAAAAAATGCACAGTCACCACAATCTAACATAATTTGTTGGAAAAGATTGATCCAAATCTTGCTGTCTTGTATTTCTTTCTGCTTTTATGAGCCTGTGCTACGAGTCAGAAGGATGGTGGTGAAAAGTATGGGGAGTCAGACGTTGCTGCACTCATTACTGGTGCCTTAGCTGCCTCATTTGCATTGCATAGTAGCAAATGAGTCTTCTGATTTGTTCCTGGCGCAGAGTAAAGCTACTACTACATGATATTTTGGTGCTTCAGTGTTCTGATTATCAGCCGTGGCTTTATTCTTGGGTTTCACAAATATCTACTATGTAGCTTCATCCAGTTGTATTTATGATCTTAGTTTGCTGATGGGTCAATAAGACATCAATAGGCCAATAACGCGCTTTGCTTGGCCACAGGTCAAACTGTTTATAATGATATGCAAGCTTATTGATTGTAAATTAATGTTGCAACAAATAAATAACTAAAGTAACAACCTCACAAAGGCCCGCAGTCCCGTAAAAACCTTATCAGTCTTGCCTGTAGCTGACCACAAACCCTTAAAATGAGCTGTACAACATTTGTGACAAATGTGATCCATCATTTGAAGCTATACTTCAATGCATTTTGCTGTTAAAGGCCACCACAGGGAATCCCTTGCTCAGATGAAGCCAGGTGTTGTTGCACAAAGCCGTTTTTTGCATTACTGTGCTGGCTGTGATAAAAATGGGATGTTTGGAATAAACCTATTGTTCTCCCTCCAAGTGAGCTGACGAATCTGTCCATACACAATGAGTCATGTTTTAACAAGAATGCGGCTGAAGAACAAAGACTGATACAGGAAGCAGTCAGGGTTTTTCAGAGGACCGTCGACCCTGACCTCCAGCACCTGTGCAGCAAAAATCCTCTTTCTGATGATAGGAGGAAAAATGTTGCCGGTGAATCTAATCCAGGCAGCGACTGGTTTTCCTCCAAAGCATGTTTGCCCTGGTGGAAGAAGTAAAGATACCATAACATTTCGTCTAAAAATACCTCATCAGTCCTGAAATCATTCACATTTAAGTGTAGAAGTGTAAGTACAGCAAACTGAAGGACATTAGTTGAACATTGTTTTTTTTTTAACTTAAAAATCTTTTTAAAAGTCACAAAGCAGTATGGGGTAAACCACTTGCAGCTGAATGTCTCCGAGACAAAGAAGATGTTGGTGGACTTCAGGAGGAAAAGGCCCTCTCCATCTCCAGTCTGCATCAGTGGGAGTGATATGGAGATTGTCAGCTCCTAGAAGTATCTGGACGTGATGCTGGACGATGGGCTGGGCTGGTTCACAAACACAGATGCTGTATACAAGAAGGGCATGAGCCACCTCTGCTTCTTAAGGAAGCGCATGTCTTTCAACACTGCGTGCATAACTGTTAGGCAAGTGAGTATTTTGGCCATCATTTTTAGGCATACTTTCCACCTCCAAGCTGTATAAACTTGAATGCCTATTGGATTTAAGCATACGAGGTGATTTGCATTTGTCTAATGATGGAGGGTGTGGCCTTAGGAGATCAACACCCTATATCAGGTGTGCACAGTTATTATGCAGCTTCTCTTCCTCAGGCAAAATGGGCCAGAAAAGAGATGTAAAGTCCAAAACTATAAAACATCTTTCAGAGGGATGCAGCACTCTTGAAATTGCCAAGCTATTAGGATGTGACCACAGAACCATCCAACGTTTTGTTGCAAAACCCAAAAGGGTCGTAAGAAACATTTTGAGAGAAATAGATGCAAATGAACTGCCAAAGATTTGAGGAAACTCAAACATGAAGCTACCAGGAACCCATTATCGTCCAGTGCTGTCATATTCCAGAACTGCAACCTACCTGGAGTGTCCAGAAGTACAAGGTGTTCAGTGCTCAGAGACAAGGCCAAGGTGAGAAAGGCTGAAACCCGACCACCACTGAACAGGATACAGACACCAGCAAGGTGGAGGTGGGGTACTGGTATGAGCTGAAATTATAGAAGATGAGCTTGTTGGACCTTTCGGGTTGAAGATGGACTTAAAATGAACTCCCAAATCTGTCAAAAAAAATCTGTTTATTTGTAAAGTTTAAGATGTTTGTTTATTATTCTCACTTTAACAGGTGAAAATAAACAAGTGAGATGGGAACATTTTTGTTTTTCTTTGAGTTGTGTAATAATTCTGCACACTAACACTGCTGCCTGGTGCACACACAGATATTGTCATACAAAAGTTAAAACCTCACTTTCACTTCCTTAAATATTAAGGTTTGAGGGTTATTAACATTTTGGATTGACCGAGAGCAGTGTTGTTCTTAAATAATAAAACTTATTCTCAAAAATGCAACTTGCCTAATAATTTTGCACACAGTAAATGTTTGCTGAACATCTTCTATCAGTCTGTTGTGGTGAGCACAGTCCTCTATGCTTTGATGAGCATCACAGCTAAGGATGCCAACAAACTTAACAAGCTGATAAAGAGGGCTGGCATTGCAGTTGGGATCGAAATGGCTCCGCTGGAGGAGGCGGTGGACTGAAAACAGACTATACTGTGGATAATCATGAACAATACCTCACACCCTCTTCATGAAACGCTGATCAAGCAGTTTCAGCAACAGACTCGTTCAGTCTTGCTGTAGAACACAATGCAGTAGAAGATCATTCCTGCCAAGTACCATTAAACTTTGTAATTGTTCCACCTCTGTCAGGCCAGAGGCAGCTGGCCTGTACTAAACCAGTAATCAACTTAGTATATGAAAACGTACCTTTGGTTGTTCTCTCATATTTTCCCCACGGGGTCGCCACAGCAGAGGAATCTGCATCAGTAATTTGGCACAGATTTTATACCAGATGCCCTTCCTGACGCAACCCTCCATGAGGATAGGGGCTTGCGTCTCCCCCTGGAATCAAACCAGGGACCATTTGCTTGTAAAGCGAATATGTAAACTACTACACTGCATTTAGCTGTGTTTCAGTTTTGTGTTTAATTTTTAGATGTGTGTGTGTGTGAGCTGCTGCATTCTATCTATCTATCTATCTATATCTATCTATCTATCTATCTATCTATCTATCTATCTATCTATCTATCTATCTATCTATCTATCTATCTATCAAAAAACTTGCTAAAAAGACACTGAAGATGACTTTGTTCACTTTGAATAAGTAACCAGTAAAAATGCGCCAAGTTGCTAAAAAAAGTGAAGCAACACTTCTAAACTTTTGGTTCTTTTTTCTTTCCAATATTGATTCAGTTCATTGAGATTTGCAGACATTCGTTTACACACGTCTTTGAAGGTGCAACCGCAGCATTTCAGTCTTGTTGAGGCTTGGGATTTGGCTGGATCATTGCAACACTTTGATTCTTCTCTTTTTCGGGATTTCTGTTGTAGATCTGCTAGATTGTGCTGTTGCATTACTCAGTTTCACCCAAGCCTTACATTTGACTCTAGAATACTTTGGTGGACTCAGTGACTGCATGATGCCCAGGTGCTGTGGCTGCAAAATTCAATTCACTTCAATTCAGTTGTGTTTATAAAGCACCAACTTACAACAAAAGTCACCTCAGGGTGCTTTACACTGTAAGGTAAAGACCCTACAGCATTAGAGAGAAAACCCCAACAATCAGGTGATCCCCTATGAGTAAGCATTTGGCGACGGTGGGAAGGAAGAACTCCCTTTTAATAGGAAGAGACCTCTGGCACAACCAGGCTCGACAGGTTGGAGGTAAGGGGAAAGAGAAGAGAGAAAGGATAGCAGAGAGACACAAACTACGAGAGAGAGGACAAAATTTAATGACATGCAGCAGTAGCAAATAAATGCATGGAGAGTGAAAAGAGGTGGGTAGAGAAGAAATACCCATCACTTCATAAGATGTCCCCCAGCAGCCTGGGCTTACTGCAGCATAACTAAGCCCTAACTATAGGTTTTATCAAAAAGGAAGGTTTTGAGTCAAATCTTCAAACTTTAAAGTTTAAAGCCCAAATCCCCCCCACCCCGCCACCACTGTGCTTTGCAGTTGGTATGAAGTGTGTGGGGGCATGGATTTCCGCGAATGATGGCCAAACATCTTCACTTTGGTCCCATCCAGACATTGCTCCTGAAATCTTGTGGTTTGTTCAGATGCAACTTTGCAATCCTAAACCGTGCAACCAATTTCTTTTTAGAGAGAAAAGGCTTTCTCCTGTGCTCAGTCTTCTTCTAGCTGCACTGTCATAAACTTTAATCTTATGTTGTCTGCCTGTAGCTGAGTTGCCACAGTTCCTAAACACTTTCACTTTGCAATAATCCCACTTAAACATGGATATTCCTCCTCTTGATATTCCTCATAGTGGAATATCTAGGAGGGAAGAAATTTCACGAACCAACTTGTTGCAGTGGTGGCATCCTATTAGAGTACCACGCAGGAATTCAGAGAGCTCTTCAGTTTATAACCAATCCTTTCACAAATATTGGTAAACGTAGACTGCGTGGCTATACTGCTCCCCCTGGGATTAATAAAGTATTCTGATTCTGATAGGTGCTTGACTTTATACATCTGTGGTAATGAGACTGAATGAAATATCTAAGAGGTGTGGCCCAGTACTTTTGTCCATAAAACATCTGTCCCAGTTTGAGGTCTTTCAGATCTCTGACAGTTTAACCTCAACTTTACAACTAAATTTGGACATAAAAAATCCATTTGTGGATGTTTGGTGTGTGTTAGTGTTGTGTGTATGTTTCAAAATCTTAAATTTAGAGTTATTGCAGAGTTCATAAGAGTATCTTGCAGTTGCAAGCTACCTGCGTAAATATGCTCCCCACCTCTTCTCAAAAGTTAACTTAAACATATGGAGGGGGAAATGCCGGCAGGTCTTTGCTCGTCTCCACTCGACTCTCATTTGTTCTCATCCCACCAGGTAGAAATGTGTGCGTTACTGAGGAGAGCAGCGGAACAAAAATCCCACACAGAGCTCGAAAGAATAATTCAGAACGCTGCCTCATCTCACCATTTACAAGAGCCGATGGAGTGATTTTCAAAGGTTTGACTCCCTGCAGGTTCTTATTATTCTGTGTGTGTTCTGACTCACGCTGTCTCAGCAAGTTCCTTTTTTTAATTGTTTTAGTTTTAAGTGTGCAGTGCACCTTGTGGAGATCACTGATCATGAGAGCTAGTCATTGTTTCAAGGAGGTTAGAGTTGCTCCTGGACTTCTACCCAAAAGCAAAGTAAATTTGAGATGAAATTTGATTTCACATAGCTTTTTTTATCAGAGAACCAGAAATTTATGCCAAAGAGGGAATGGGAATGCTGCCCCATCCTGTAGGCGGGTAAACTAACAGATAAAAATACATCCAATATATATATATATACAAAATGTCTGGAAACAAAATTAAAAAACACTTGGCCACAAATTTGGTGAATTTTTACTGAACAAGTCTGAAGTTGCAGCCTGACTGCTACACATTTGTTGCTTTGCAAACTCCCATTTTCTCTTACGTAAACCTCCTCGTTTAACAGAGTAGGATTAGGCACTTGTGTAATATGGCGTATGTTTTAGATTGACGTGCTCGTAGGATTTCTTCTGCTTCCCGACACAGTTCAGCTCTCGGAAGCTCTGCCAGCTACACGTACAATACAGCCCCGCTTACTGCAGAACAGCCTCATCAGGAAAAAATTAATATTCGCATCGAGCACTTCATGCAATGACATTAAAATGAAAAAACCCACAGGCATTAAATACGGACCTCAAAGCGTTCAGCTGATATCTAACTGTATGAATTAGCAGAGAAATGAAGGTTTTTCATCTACTAATGTGCCCACCCTGCTCTCTCAAAGTCAGACCCTCATTACAGATGAAGACCACTCCAAGATATAACTTGTGTGCCTAGCTCATATTAACCCACTGATTTTGTCTTCAAAGCAAATCAGACTTTGGTTTTATCCAGTGTGCTCTGATGAAGAAGAAGCGGTTGATTGTTAGAACACGAGGTGTGATAGATAAAGATCGCTGCCTGGGTGAATCACGCATGAGTCCTCACTCAGCAGGGTAAAGTACTCAATCAACTCTGCACCGGCCAAATGTGCTGTAGCTTGCTGAACAGACATGGAACTGACAGCTACTCTGCTACTGTATGTTTAGTATTCCAGGAGTTCTCTCCGTTCTTGAGTCTCGCATTGTTTTGACTCCCAGTTTATGTCCCAAGTCTCTACAAAAAAAGGTCCCGAGGAAGAAAACTAGCAGCAGATGGCCCGCTGACAGCGACAGTATTTTGTGAATAAGGAATCCTCTTCCCATAGCAAAAGATGCCACAGAGTCTGTGTGAAAATGAGTGGAGCTTCAGCAGTTTTCCTGCTTTGCTCCTTTTGTCATGTCACTGATTTCTCACCTGAGCTACCAATTGGAAAGCCGTCTACCTCTGACTTCCATTTAGCATAACTACAGCAAGTCAGAGCCAAGGAATAACACAAAAGTTACTTTTCAGTTTTGGGTGGTAACAAAACATGGTGGAAAGTGACACAGGTTATATACGATATGCATCTGTCTTTCTATGGACGACTTCTAGATGAATTAGTTTGGGGTTAACCAGCTGACCTTCATCAGGTTTGTGGAAAACATATTCTTGTATATATATAAACACACAACCATGCGAGTATTGGGAGTAATCTGACTAATGAAGACCATAAGTATTTGGACAATAATGCACTTTGGTTTTTTTTTTTTGCTTGTTTCTGTTCACCACCACAGTGGATTTTAAATCAGTCATGATACAATCGACCTGCAAACTTTCAGCTTGAATTCAAGGGCTTTGATGAAAGAATTGCATTAAGTGTTTAGAAATTTTCAGAAGCTCAAAAATAAAGGGGCAATTGACTAGCAAGCAGATTCATGGCCAGGTGATCACAGAATTCTTGATCAAGAAAAACCTCCTCACAATATCTAGCCAAGTCAACAATGTAGGCATATCATTGCCAAAGTCTACAATCAGGAGAAGGAAAAGGAAGAGGACAGATTGTGATCGGAAACATACCACACCATCTGTTAAACATAGTAGAGGCAATGTTATGGCATGGGCATGTATGGCTGCCAGTGGAACCAGATAACAACTGTTCATTGATGATGTGACTGCTGATCGAAGTAGCAGGGTGATTTCTGAAGTGTACAGGGCTACATTCTCTGTTCAGTTCAGCCTAATGCTGCAAAACTGATACATGCAATGCAAATGGATAATGACTCAAAGGCATACCACAAAAGCAACCCAAGAGTTTTCTCAAGGCAAGGAAATGGGATTTTCTTCTATAGCCAAGTCCGCCACCAGATCTGAAACCCAGCAGAGCAGCTTTTCAGTTACTGAAGACAAAACTGAGGGCAGAGAGACCCACAAACAAACAGCGACTGAAGGCGGCTGCAGCAAAGGCCCGGCAGAATATCTCAAGGGAGGAAACATAGCATCTGCACTGACTGCAAAGTATTATTATCCAAGCATTAAAAACAGTCCTTTTATTTAAAATGATGTTAGTGTGACAAGTGAGTTTTGAACCCCAGGAAATGGGGGACTATGTATAACAATGGCTGCAATTCCTACACCGTTAATGCAGTTCTTTTGTCAAACCCCTTGAATTAAAGCTGAGAGTCTCAAATGATTTGAAACCCACTGTGGTTATGTACAGAGGCAAAATTACAAAATTGATGCCATTGTCCAAAAGCATATAGCTCTATCTGTATACACTAATAAATATGTCCTATAACAATGTATTACAGTACATAATATTAAAAGTTACCCTGGAATTTTCAAGAAGTATTTGTTTGGAGCTTGGTCAGTATTAGCAGCACAGACTAACATTTTGAATGGAGAAGATTTTCAATTACCACTGATGCTAGTAACCAGTGACTGCAAGGCAAGAGCTGCACAAGTCAATTAAACTGCATGAAAACCTGTCAAACATAAAGAGCAAGGTCCTTGTCAATCCACTGTGATGAAATGAGGCAGTGATGTATAGTTTTAGAAACATGCATTTCATTATAAAGGTGACTTTTTCAGCCAGTAAAGCATATGATAGAAAATGGCACTTGTAAAGCCTTTTCAAAGATTCAAGGAGCTTTGCCTTATAGCTCTGCCGTGAAACACTATTTTATGAGCTCTCATCAAAGTCAACCCCCCACTCTCCTCTCCACCAGACCCCCACCTCTCCCTGCTCTCCCCCCGTAGAGATTGCGGTTTCTATGAAAAGCTCCATTTGTATAGATCTGAGTGCGGTTTGATCGGATCCTGCTGGCTCTAATGAGTCGGCAAGACCTTGGTAAGCTGCCCCTTGATCCCTCCAGAGATGCATTTACACCAAATGCCAAATAAGGTCCGAAAGTAGCACGGCTGTGCCATTCTGCTGTTTGACGAGAGGTTTCAGGTTGTTTTGCAGGTTTCCGGTTTTCCTTTCATTCACTTCTCGGTGCAGCAGGCATGTGCAGCCTTCTTGAATTGGTAAACAGAAATGCAGAACACCATGTTCAGAGTGTTCCTGATGTTGGCACAAACCAACTACATTAAAAAAACAAGGTGTACAAGATAATAAAATACAGATTTTGGCTGCTTTCTGCATTTTAAGAGGGGCTTGTCAAAGGCCAGGATGGAAACATGAAAAGATTTCCTCAGTCTGTTTGAAGATGGATTGTTTATACACTGTGTTCTCTCCCCCGCCCCGGTGACCTTTATGTTTGCTTTGACTCAGGAACTGAAGGATTGGGTAAAAGACTTACATTAAATCCTTGGGTACTCTATTGAGCCAGCCTATTCAAGGTGCAACCAAACCTCATAATAAAGTCTCCTTGCTGTGGAAGGTACAAGTATGGTTACAGGCTGAGTAAAACCTCCTACAGGCTGCATGACATTTAAAATCAAAGCAAACTCGCTCGGCAGCAGTAGACCAGGGCTCTTCTTTGTTTGATTGTTAGAACATTAGATTGATTGCTTGGGAATGTAAGTAATTTTATTCCATTTTAATGCATATTCAATTAAGAGCCATGCTGGCATTGATTCTGAAGATATTTCTTACTGCAGACGTGATTTATGACCATTTTCAGAGGAAGCTTTTGTCCTTTAGTAACCAGCTCGCTGTCCATAATTCCTGTTCATGCTACTTGGTGGCTTCAGTGTCAGCTTACAGGGCTCTTACATTATCCAAGATAGTGTGTTTTCTAAGCTCAGTTGTATTAAAGCTTTATTTTAAAAACAAATATGAAATGAGAATATTGAAATAAAAATACCAACGCAATCGGCCACTCAGACTTCAGTTACTTAGCTGTTGAAGCATTTTGAGCTCAGACTGGTTTTGGCTTGTTTAGGCCACTACAGATCAATACAGATCTATGACTATTGAATTAAAAGAATAGAAATGCTCTTGTAAGCATTTCCTCGATCTACTGTACATGTAAAGGAAATGTCAGACTGGCATAAGTGCAATATTGGAGAATCAGCTACATTTAAACCATTTTCTTGAATTCTTTATCTATATTTTCTTTTATTTCCCCCCAGTAAAGGCAGATTCTGGTGTAACTATTTATCCATCTTTGCAGAACAGTTTACAACCCATCACTGCATTAGCACATTCTCAACATTTGTGATAAATGTTGAACCTGTTTTTATTAATGTGTTTAGTCACACATTAATAACTAAATATGATGGCTCATGACCAGCTTTGGGTGATATCTTTTCATTTTGTAAAAGATTACAATTTCAGGTTCAACGATGAAAGTATGCTTTCTCATTTATTGTCGGCAATGCTTTGCTGCTGATAAATTTTGCGTGCTTGCTTTGGTTTGGTTGTAGTAACAGTTCCCTAGTGCATATCTTTAAGCAGAGCATATAGTATATTGATAAACTAGATCTAAAATGTAGGCCTGCTGCTTTTTAGCTTCCTAAAACTTAAGCTTCATCCAGCCATCCATTTTCTGCTGCTCATTCAGGTGGCTGGGGCAGCAGTCTAAGTAGAGGTGCCCAGTCTTCCTTCACCCAGGCCACCTCCTCCATCTCTTCCATGGGGACCCTGAGGCATTCACAAGTCAGCTGAGAGATATAATCTCTTTAGCATTTCCTGGATCTCCAAGTTGGACCTGCTTGAAACTGGGAGGAGTCCTTATCAGATGCCCAAACCACCTCAGCTGGCTCCTTTTGCTGTGGAGGAGTAGCAGCTCTGCTCTGAGCCCCTCCTGGATGACCGAGCCCCTCTGTCCATTTCTAAGGGAGAACCCAGACACCCTTCGGCAGCCTCATTCTTTCAGTCACCACCCGGAGTTTGTGCCCGTAGGTGAGGGTAGGGATGTAGATCGTCAAGTAAATCGAAAGCTTCACTTTTCTCACCAAATGAACTGCTGCAATGGTGGCATTGTATTACAGAGCTACGCTTGACTTCAGTGAGCTCTTCATAATGACCCATGCTTTCATAAATATTTATAAAAGTAGACTGCATGGCTAGAATGGCTGGAATTTGTACACTTTCAATTACACATTCAATAATTAAGAGGTCTGGCCCTGTACTTTTGTCCATATAGTGTCTCTACACACTTTTCTGGCTTGGATTACATTACCTTGCCAATTCATAGTGGCCTCAAACACACACACACACACACACACACACACACACACACACACACACACACACACACACACACACACACACACACGCTTTCATTGCAAACTTCCCAAAAAAAGGGAGCCAAGTTATACACATGTTCCTTAATGGAAAAGGATGTGCCACAGATTTAAGCTTCTTTCATCTTAACTATCAGCACCTATGAGCTGACATGAGAAGCAAACTGTGAACTCTTGTGAAATTTTCAAAACTGGGACTTTAGACTGATGCTTCCAAGTTTGAGTGGACAGGCCGAGGACGTCTCCTTATTTTGCCGTTGGTACATATTTAACACATTTAGTTTTCCACTAATGAATATGCAATTAGTGAATAATTGGTTTTCTCTCTTTTTGGATTTCTCCCACAGTTCTAAGACATGCCCCCTCAGAACCCCAAGCTGGATAAGTGGGCATGAAATTAGATGGATGGATGGATAAATTACTTTTTTTTCAAGTAACTTGTACAATACTGTTCAGTGTGCTTTTTTAAACACTTGCCAACACAAACTGCTGCCACTACTGCTGATCGACTGCAAACCTTTTTTTAAAAATTGTTAATTCACCTGATACCTTACTGACATTTATAACTGATAACCTAATGGCGTAATAACCTTTTATTTATGATCTTTTGAATTCATTTAAAGTGCCCTTCTGAAAATGAAAGTAAAGTTATTGACAACCTAAAAAGGGTCCTTTGTTAATGGTTTATAGCTCATCTATGCAGCAAGTAGTAAATGATTCGTTTGAAATGAGTAAAGCTTACCATGCATAAACCCTATTCGAAAGCGGTGCCAAATAACTGAAGATGTAAGGAGGCAGGCAGGGAATGGGGTGTAACTCTGAGCACAAGTACTATCTTCTAGCATCGAGGCAGTCGCTTCAGTCAGGAACATGAAAAAAAACTGAACTGGCATTTCACATTGTGCAGCTGACTTGTCTTGCTTGAATGCACTTTATGATGGAGCCCGGCCTCTAAATGCTGTTGCAGGGTTCATGTGTGCGAATGTCTCAGGCTGTGGCATTGTCTTGCTTTTATTGCTGTTCGTGCTGTGTTTATTTCATGGTTTTTTATCAATGAATCTCCCAGCCTGTGTTTTCTGTCATTACTAGTGCACAGTTTATGGTTGATATACCCTGGGTGAGTGGATTTTTCAAGCAGAAACTGCACATTCTATAATCTATAGCCAATCTGTTCTTGGTTGGGCCTCACTGAGTTTTGAGACATTGTGTGGCATTTTAGCTTTTTTTGTGATAGATATCAAGGTAGAGAGACAGGGAACATTATGAGGCAGAGACTGAAGAGCGAAGGGAGGAGGAGGGCGTGCGGTGAGGTTGGTGCCTGAACAAACCCAGGATGCTGTGTTTACATCCCCTCAGGCATCAGGATGCCCTCTGAGTTTAAAAACACAACCTGGAGCCCTCTCTAGAAATCTGACCACAGATCATTTTAAGAGTCAGATAATGTCTCAAAGGTCTGGCACAGCACAGCCTGCAGCCACATTTAACCCCTGAAGTAGCATTGCATGAATAATAGTGCTTTATAATGCACATTTTCCTGACATTTCAAATATCACATTGTGATTCTGTAGATACCAGACTTAGTCTGCACTGACTTGAATATCTCCACCGCTGCTGGATGGATTGCCACAGATTTTTGTGCAAATATTCATGTTTCCCAAGAGTGACTACAGTACTTTGGTAATCCCTAGGCGTTCCCTCTACCACCTCAAGCAGCAAGTGAAATAGACTATATGGACAAAAATATGCTGTCAGAACTCTTAATAACTGAATTCCAATATTTCATTCTGTCCCATTGCCACAGGTGTATAAAATCCAGCATCTAGTCATGCTGTCAGCCAGTACAAACATTTGTAAAATAATGGGTTATTCTAAAGAGCTTGCTGGATCAAAGCATGCTGCTATAATAGGATGCCACCATTGCAACAAGTAAGTTTGTTAAATTTCTTCCCTCCTTGATATTCAGTGATCAACTGCAAGTGGTATTATGGTAAAGTGGAATCTTGTAAGAACCACAGCAACTCAGCCATGAACTGTCAGACCACGTAAAGTTACAGAAGGGGGTCGCGCAGTGCTGCACCTCAGTGGGTAAAAGTCTCCAACTCTCTGCTGATTTGGTAACTCCAGAGTTCCAAACCTTCTCTGGCATCAACATTAGCACCACGACTGTGTGCTGGGAGCCTCATGGCATGGTTTACATGGCTGAGCAAGCCTTACATCACCAAGCACAATGCCAAGCTTTGGATGGAGTGGTGTAAACCCACTGGGCTCTGGAGCAGTGGAAACATTCTGTGGAGTAATTGTGGAGTAGTTGGCCTGGGTCCCTTAGTTCCAGTGAAGGGAAATCTTAATGCTTCAGCTTACCGAGATATTTTAGACAATTTTGTGCTTCCAGCTTTGTGGAAACAGCTTGGGGAAGGCCCTTTTTTATTTCAGTGTGACTGTGCTCTCGTACACAAAGTAAGGTCCATAAAGGCATGGTTAGATTAGCTTTGTGTGGAAGAGTTTGACTGGCCCACACAGAGCCCTGACCTCAACCCCAATCCCCCACCATTTTAAAGAAACAAAATGGAGATTACAAGCCAGGCTCTCTTGTTTAACATCAGTGTCTGACCTCACAAATGCACTTCTGGATGAATGGGCAAAAATTTGCACAGACCCACTCTAAAATCTCGTGGAAAGCTTCCCCAGAAGAGTGAAAACTGTTATAGCTGCATAGGGGGGACCAACTTGCATATTAATGCCTAAGGATGAACAATGGAATGTTTAAAAAGCTCCAGCAGGTGTAATCTGTAGGTGGCCCCATATAGTGTTTTTCACTATCTACTAATGTAATGGTTCTCAAACTGTGGGGCAGGCCTCACAGCCGTGCATGGGTCCGAAACATCATGGCATGGACATAGGAATTAATGCATCCATTCCCATGGCCCAGTTTGAAATGTGAAAATTTTCATCATTTTCAGCTTCTGACGGTAATTTGCTGAACCTAAATCTCACTTTCAAATTAAGTTCCTTCAAGCTAATGATGAGATATCAGAGTTCAGGCTTAAGAATAGGTCGGAAAATTGTCATTTTAAACCCTGTGCCTTTATTTCCCCATTAGTTCAGTTTCTTTTTAATTTTATTTTTCCTCGAGGGACAGCGCCTGGTGGCTAGGCCTTAGCCCATGGGATCTGGCCAGGTTGAGCTAAAGAGCAGCATGGACCCATGCTCCTGTAAGCCTACTGCTCACAGGAGGGGCCACAGGGGTTTGGCACAGTGCAGATAAGGCAGTGGTTATTGATGGAGGCCATGGGAGAGGGAGGTCTGGGCATCTCCCCTTGGAATGGTGCTGCAACCTGGACCTCGAAAAAAAATAGAAGATGGATGAATGGAGGGACGGATGGATTGAGATTAAAATATTGATGTCATGTTAATGATGCACACAATATCTTAATTTAATGTGTAATAGCTCTTTTCGTACCAAGCCAAATTCCTGGAGTCAAAATCCATATGTTTCAGTCTGCTCTGGGTAGGCATGTCACATTTCACACCTGGATCTTCAGTTTCCAGAATGCAGTTCTATACATGGGAAACGTTTGTGCTCTGCTAGTAGCCATCTATTGAATAAAACAAACATTCATTTATTGAATACCAACCAAAGAAATGAATACTGGTATTAATACTGTTATATTAATTACACAATAAAAACTGTTACCATATGGCAAACACAGACAGAAAGACCAAGATGTCCTTATGAGTGAGTGGACAGTTGTTAATTATTTAATAAACAGACAAATTTATGTAGCAGCTCATACTGCTTAAATTGGATCTCAGTGGATATTTGCTCTTGGCTGGTGAAGGACTTCAAGAGATTTAATAAAAAGGCAATGAGCAGAGCCCGTTCCTTTCCTTGTTGTATTCAATGCTTGCCCCAAGGCAAAAGCTTAGTAGCTGCCAATCCAGCAAAATATAAATTAGTGCTTTCACGTGAAATCCCCTCAACTCGGTAAAGCTCTTCGACTCTGAAGCCTATATTTTAGGTTATTGAGAGTAGGCTTCAAAAGCAGACACATACACAGGCACAAATTTGCTTTCCTGTGATCACAGCATGTAGGAGAAGTTGTCATCAGCCAGAGAACCTTCAAAAGGAAGCAACCGATGATGAGCATAAAGATAATGGTTCTACAGTAACTTGAATGTGGCTTCCAAAATAAAGCCCTGAAGTCGCACCGACAAACTGACAGACTCAGTCACGTCTTGAGCCCTAAATCTCCACCACATGTACATCACATACAGTAGTACACATCATTTTATGCACACTACCCGCTGGACATGACAGGGTTTAAAATATAGTTCAGTGGATAGAACAATGCTTCACCTTGTTTTTATAGTAATGGATCTCTGGGCAACAGGATAAAAAGACGATTTTTGTGCAGTTATTTTGAAGTTCCTATCTAAAAGAATGGAGAGTGAGTGATCACTTTAGTTTTAATGGCCATAAGGACTGCATGTATAGACTGACTTTAGTATAATAGTTCAAAAGGTCGGGAACCTCTACTGTGTGCATGTGACATTGTAGCAAAACATTTCCATGTATTTCCTAGATTGACAGTAGACTGGCTCCTTGTTGATTAGCACATACTAGTTCTTTAAGACCCATATAAATCAACACCCTGAGTGTATTACATCAATTTGCATACCTCAGAGTATTCGGGCATATTTTGGAAGTGCTTGTATTGCAATCTATGCACTCAGTTCCATAAATATGAATCTCGAACACCCTTACTGCTTACATAGGTATTAAGAGGTTATGTAGCAGCCAGGTGCTGCTAATCAAATGCATCCAGAGTGACCACCACTATAAAAGTAGAAGTTGACAGTTGTCCGATCTGGGGCATACAGGATTGGATGTCAAATTCTTGCAAGGACCACACAGCCCAGTGCTCAGGGAAACATCTCGGACTCTACAGGCCTCAGTTAGCAGTCTGTGACAGCACAATTAGAAGAAGACTGGTACGGTCTGGGTCAGGGTTGCCAGGCAAAAGCCTCTTCTCTCTCAAAAGAGCATGGCATCACAGGTTCGGTTTCCAAAACTGCATCTGAACAAATCACACAAGACTTGTGGGACAATGTCTTTTGGACAGATTAGAGCAAAGTAGAGATGTTTAGCTGTAATGCACAGCACCACGTTCAGTGAAAGCTCAACACAGCTTATCAGCACAAATTTCTTATACCAACTGTTAAGCACGGACGTGGAGGGATGATGATTTGAGCTTGTTTGGCCTGGGAACCTTGTGTCACTGAGTCAACCATGAACTCCTTTGCGTACATACTCCTCTGTATTCACTCCTGAGGAGTATGTTGCTGCTGCACTTTCTGTTGGTCCTTCTGTTTATGCTGTTTTTTTATACTCTTTATACTTGGTGAACTGCAGCTGGATGGAGTCCAGAAAAAATTTCCCCATGGGGACAATAAAAGTATATCTCATCTTATCTTATCTTATACATTATGTCAAATGTGAGGCCATCTGTCTGACAGCTGAAGCTTGGATGAAACACAGCAGGAAATCTGCTTCTAGAAGCAAAAAGAAAAAATGAAGGTGTTGCAATGGCCAAGTCAAAGTTGAGAGCTCAATCTGACTGAAATGATGTGGTGGGACTGTAAGAGAATGAATGTTCACAAACCACAATGCTCTGAAATGCTGTAAAAAAGAGTGGGACAAAATTTCTCCACAACAACATGAGAGGCTGATACAGAAAACCATTACTTCAAGTTATTGCTGCTAAAGGTGGCTCTGCAAACTACTGAATCATTGGGTGTACTTAGTTGTCCACAGGACTACACAGAGTCCTATGAAAACCTTCTTTTTCACATGAATGTATATCATCTGATCACCTCGGGCTCCCCAAGCAGAAGAGTCTCTCATTCCACATGACAAAAACTGCTCAGGAAAGATTTGGACCTGGGTTCCAAACTTTCAGTCTGATTGAAGGTCTACAGGTTGTGCAAGAACCAGCAGGATCCCTGAAGGCTGGTACCACAAAACAAATGAAATGATAAAAAAAATGAGTCAGAAGGGTTTTGACAAGGGGTTGTACATAATATTTGGCTCTGATAAATGTAAAAACATTAAACTTTGTGCACCACCAGAAAGGAAACTATCCAGGAAGTGGAAATTTTGTACAGAAAGGGGCTGTAACAGTTAAAGATACTTCATTTGTATATGGTGGAGATAGACAGAAAAACAATAAATGTGACCCGTAATTCTTTGAACAGATCTAGGGGAGTAGATATCGATTTAAGATGTAAATTTTTACAGTGGTAGTACAAGTTACTCAGAACACTGTAAAATATATGGTACAGATGCAGCTTCAGTTCAGGAAGTGAGGCCAGGGTTCAGCCATTGTATCCACTGTTGTCCTCTGCATGCTCAGAGATTGTATCTTGTGGCAGAGGGTGTCTGTTCGGTGCAGATTCAATAAGGTGTGGCACTGACGGCTCCATCTTCACTCTGCAGGCTCTGCGAGAGGCGACACAAATCAAGCAGCACACTGCTCGCCTCCTCTCACAAATGTATAAAATGGATCCAGAAGATAAAAGCAATTAGAGGTTATTTTTTCTCTCTTCCTGGCTGTCTCTCATTTGCTCTGTTGTTCACAGTGAAAGAATAATCTTTTCTTTCTGAACCCCCCCCCGGATTTCTCACTTTCTGGAAGGTGAATTGTGCTATTAATTGGAAGTGAAATGCTGGAAATTCTAATGAGCCCTTGCATACATTTTGTTGCTCGTGCTCATTTTTCATAAGTTAAAGCACTGTTTTAACATTGAGCCTGACTGGTCATTTTTTAATTAATCCTGGGGCTCACTGTAATTGGATTCCAAGCCCAGTTTTTAAGAGTGAGAAAATCTTTTATTTACTTGCTTTTCCTATACCATGTCCAGCCTTTCTGTCTCCTGCTTACAGCCAATAAAAGGCCTCCCATGGCTTAATTTATTACAAGCGAGGTGAAAAAAAAAGCATTTGTACTCATGAGTCATGTCCCCATCCTTTCACCCTACCAGGTCTGCCATCATGGTGCCGTCACCAGCCACTAGATTTTTAGGGATAAAATCCAATAAGAGCTCAAGGGATTATCTGACTAACAACACGAATTCATAAAAAGATTATAAATAAAAATACAATGCAATGATTTGCAAAGCCCCTAAATATTTTATTCACAAAAGAACATAGAAAGCATACCAAATGTTAAAAGTGAGACATTTTACTATTTTGTGAAAAATACTAGCTCATCTTGAATTTGATGGCGGCAACACCTCTCAAAAAAGTTGGGACAGAGCCATGTTTGACACTATGTGTCATCCCCTTTCCTTTCAACGGCAGTCTGTAAACATCTGGGAACTGAGGAGACCAGCTGCTGGACCTTTGGGAGAGGAATGCGGATTCCAGTTGTTCAACAACCCTGTGCCAAATGTTTTTAGTTGGTGAAAGATCTGGACTATAGGCAGACCAGTCCAGCACCTGGACTCTGCTACCATGAAGCCATGCTGTTTTAATAGCAGTATGTGGTTTAGCATTGTCTTGCTGAAATATGCAAGGCCTGCCCTGAAAAGGATGTGTCTCACTTTCAACATTTTATATTTTTCGATGTACTTCTGTGAATAAAATATCGGTTTATGAAATTTGCAAAGCATTGCATTGTGTTTTTATTTACACTTTACACAGTGTTCCAAACTTTTTGGCATTGGGGTTATAAGAGGAACTGAAATAAAGACAGAAAACCAAACAGCAACCTAGAAGATGCACGTAAAAAGAACGAACATACATCGACATACACGCAGAGCATGAAAACAAGCCAAACAGCAAGCAATTAGATTCCATATGGGAGAAATTTCCCATTAGAGGCAACACATGTCAAGAAGAAAATAGAATTCAGTAGGTGTATCTACGGTGAATATCTAGTACAGCTCTGCAGAAACACTCAGCAGGCATTTTCCTGCTGGCTCATTCAACACAGTGTCTGACCACAGACTCCTGCTGGCTAACATAATGTAATCCGTCTGTCTCCTCCTCTTTGCTCACTCAAACCTCTTTGTCCCTTTCTATTTAACCAGAAAGCAACTAAAACAACAAGCTCCCCATATTTTCACATCCCTGCACACACTCAACACAGTCGACACGCAGTACGCACGCACGTACGCACGCACCTGCTTCTCTTTCTTAAACCTCTGCTTAAGAATCACAGTTGAATAGTTTCAGGTATAAAGTCAGGTCCGGTGGTTGGTATAGCAACAGGATGACAAGGTGTTTAAAATAAATTCTTTTCTTAGTCATCTTTGGTAACAGATGAGGCTTCTAAAAGAAACTCACATCATCAGGTGTCGTGTCACGTGTGGGTAAATGATGCCAGACATCCTGGACTGGTCATCAGACAGCAAAAGTACGCACGTCTAACTGTGAGACACATCTGGACAGAGGTGGTTTTTCTTTCCTGAGGGTGGAATGGAAGGTGGATGCTGCTCAAAAGTTGTTTCCTCTGTGAACTATGTGCCTCCCATAAATCCCTTGTGGCTTGATGTGTGACATGGGGAGCTGAGTTTCAATTAAATCAAATTTAAAAAAAACAACAAAAGCGAAATCAAGCTTGAAATCATTATAATAATTTCTTCATAATAATGATTTACAATTGGCACTTGAAATTTAATTAGCAGGGGCTGCACCTATGTCCTGTCTTAATGTTAATTTTCATCCTAGAAGCACAACTAGGGAACTGACAATTATGATGTGTGTTTCTCCTAATTGTGTATACACATCTTAAAAATGTCAGAATGATGATGAGTGTTTAGCAGGATGAAGCCAAAAACTCTTCTAGAAGCAAGCCTTGCCACTTGGATGCGGTGTCAAAAAGCCTTTAGTTATTTAGTTAAATTTAAAAAAAAAAAACTCCAACAACTTAACATTAGCTCCAAAAAAAGGTTTTATTTTTCTTTGCTGAAACAGAAGTTTTCCACAATTTTCAGTTCAGGATTCTTGAAGTGCCCTGGCTCTATCTCACAATGTCTTTCATTTAGTGGGGTAGCATTCTATTATTTGCCGATTAGTGCTGCATACAGTGTAGCCGATCAGTGAGGCTGATGGTAATGTCATCTATTTTCCTACTCCCTGTTTATAAGCAGTGTCTGACTTAAACTCATTGCTGTTGTCCTTGATGGATACTTTGTTGCACACTGGGGACCCCGCTGCTGCGCTTCCTGCCTCTGGCTTTCCATGTACACCGTATGGATGAAAGTTTCGGACCACACTGCGTAAAAGTCACCAGTGCCCTGCTGACTCAGGAACCGCGGCGCTGCAAACCTCCTCTGGCATTAACATCAACACAAACCTGTGTGCTGAGAGCTTCGTGTCATGAGTTTCCATGGTCAAGCAGCTGCACGCAAACCTTACATCATCGAGCACAACGCCAAGCTTCGGATGATGAGGCGTAAAGCACGCTGCTGCCGGACTCTGGAGATGTGTATTCTGTGGATTGATGCATCATTTTGGACAATTTTGTGCTTTTCAACTTTGTGGGAACAGTTTGGGGAAGGCCTTTTTCTTTTCCAGCATGATTGCGCTCTAGTGCACAAGGCAAGTGTGAAAAATAACGCAATAAGACTTTGAACTCTGGGTGGCGCTGGATAAAATGTTAAGTGTAATATAATGCTGTGTGGAGTGAGGTAGTGAGGAGGACCCAAATGCAAGATACTGGAGAATGAAGTTCAAATTCAAGGTGAGCATCTAATGCTGATAATGTCAAAGTATCAAGTCCAAAAAAATCCTCAATATCAGCAGAAAGTCAGCCGTCCAAAAGCCAGTAAATGCTTGAAACAAAGCATCAGGAGACAGAGTACCACACAACAAAGAGGGATGACACAACAATCCTCCTTCTTTCGGCTGCTCCCTTTAGGGGTTGCCACAGCAGATCATCTGCCTCCATCTCACCCTATCCTCTTCCCTCTATGAACCTTCTCTCTAGGTCTTCCTCTTCTCCTCCTGCCTGGCAGCTCATCAATATTCTTTGTCTGACATATCCACTATCCCTCCGCTGAACATGTTCAAACCATCGCAGCCTTGCTTCTCTGACTTTGTCTCCAAACTTCTCAACATGAGCTGTCCCTCTGATGTACTCATTTCTACTCCTGTTCATCCTGGTCACTCCCAGGGAAAATCTCAACATCTTCAATTCTGCCACCTCCAGCTCTGCCTCCTGTCATTTCGTCAGTGCCACCATCTCCAGACTGTACATCATGGCAGATTTCACTACCGTCTTTTAAACCTTCCCTCACAAAGCACCCCTGACACTCATCTCCACCCACTCCACCCTGCCTGCACTCTCTTCTTCTTCTCTCCTGTGCTCTGTCCGTTGCTTTTGATGGCTGATCCCAAGAATTTAAGCTGGTCCACCTTCACTACCTCTACTCCTTGCATCTTCACCATTCCACCTGCCTCCCTCTCATGGGTATAAATACACACAGACTGACGACTAATCAGAAATAGGAGGGACAGGAGCACAAGTGAGAACAATCAGGGAATTAGGGGAGACAAAGACAGGAAGTTAAACCAGACACAGAGCATGGAGAGGACACACAAAACAAAACAAAAGGGAAGGAGGACACATACAGAAACACCCCAAAAAGAGGACACACAGGGAAGGCAGGAACAATAAAGCAAACTATAAGGAACCCAGGAAATTCAACTTAAACCAAAAGTCAACGAGCAAGAACCTTAATGTACAAACCCATGAATCAAATCAGAAACTACAACAGAAACAAACCAAACATCTTAGAAAACCACAAGTACCCCCAAACAAAGCCACAAAAACCACACAACACACATACCAATGACATTAAGGGGCTATAGGTATGATTACAGTTCAGTGGAATGTGAATGTCATTTTTCAGTGCAATCCATCCAGATGTTATTATTTAATGTTTTACAAAACACTAAAGCCGCCATGCAAAGGTCCTCATATCATGACATTCCAATTGTTGCTGAGCAACAGTTAGGTCCATAGGTTTTGGGAGAATGACGCATTTTTTTCTTTGTAATTTTTCCTCTGTACACCACCAAAGTGGATTTTAAATCAAAACTTCATGGAATAACGAGCGAACAGGCTTCACTTGGCTATGAAACCGGTCGTCAATTGTCCCTTTACTTCTGAGCCTCTGAAATTGTGAGCCTATGTATAAAATGGCTGTAATGCTTAAACAGTTAACACAGTTCTTTTGTCAAAGCCCTTGAATTAAAGCTGAATGTCTGCACATTTTGACTGCATGCTTTAAAATCCACTGTGGTGTTGTACACGGGCAAAATTATTTTAAAAAAGACAGAAAGCACTGTGCTATTGTCCCAAGACTTATGGCCCTAACTGTGATTCAGTCTGGACCATGTTGCCAACCCTAAAGCCCTGCTGACAGGGCTAAAAAAACCGTATAATTATGAAATATATTGATTTCTCATAAATGCAAGCTACAAAGTCACCCCATAATTGCAATACAGCCTCTATATTATTTTATTTCTCACTATAACTCTAATTTTTTTCATTCACCACATTTTATTATCTGCATCCTGACTGGAATTTTAAAGGTAAAAAGAACAGCCATCTCTCTGAGTTGGAAATTTCGATGATTAATTAACTTTCTGATTTTGCCAAAGGAAGACGTTTCAAGCCATCAGTGATGATATATTGCTGCGTCTGAGCACCCTCAAATCCTGGTACAATCAGCCGTTTCAAACTGTGAGCTGAGCAGGAGCTCACTGGCAGCCAGAGGATTCAGGGCAGAGTGCTGATCTGTCAATTCTACAGTGATCAGTAGCAGAGGTCAGCTGTGAGGCCAGAGAGGTCTTTTAACTCGCTGTGTACTATATTGCACTGACATCATCTTCAGACAGTTTATAACGCTTTGAAGCTGCATTCATTACAGGCTAATAACAAAAGAAAATCAAAGGGAGTGAGTAAGCCTCTGGTGAGCAGAGCTATGTGTCCAGAGAGGAGAGCATCAGCACTCTGCTGCCACTCTGTAAGCCATAGTGCAAATGTATTAAATGTGAATGTTCACTGGCTGAGTATCAGGGGGTGTGAGTGGTTTGACTGAATCCAGACAACCAAACATATAGGCTTGTACACAGAGTTAAAGCTGTACAGCAACAAAATAAAGAACAGGATCATAATATCATAACGGCTTCGTTCCATTATTCTACTGTATGAATTAAAAAAAGCTACTTTTCCATTAATTTTTTAACTAATTTAATGCACCACCTGGCGAACATGCACAGATCCACCAATCATACACACCAACGTTGTTGAATGGCCAACAGGTGCATGCTAGTAAAGATAATGTTCTCAAGGTGAATCCTCCAGCTGCGACTTCTGTATTTAATGAGGCGCTGCCTTCAGTGCGGTGTTTACATCTGTGAGCACATTTCTAACAAACCTGAAGAAGTGCAGTGGGACAGGCTTAATAAATGAATCGCTAATGAAGCTAACGCATTTTACAGAGCAGGCCGTCAAGAAGCACTGTGATGCTGAGCAATATGGTGTCAACGGAAAAAGAATTTTAGGGAGGTTGGCCTTAAGTGCTGCCCACCAGGCAACTAGTGTGGTGATGTTTTAGTAGTGTACGGTGACAAGTTATTTTGTTTGCTGGTCCAAAAGTGTGCAGATCTAGAGAATGCTATTATCACTGTATATATATTTTTTTGTGTGTCAAGCTGTAATTAGTCAAAATTAGAACTATGCTGTTAGAGCTCTTGCAACAGTGTCCACAGCGTGCGAGTGCTGTTTGTTCTCCCCAGCCTTTGTGTGCAGAGAAGTTGCACAGTGAAGTGAAATCAAAAAGGTGGAGGAGAAAGGAAGAAAATAAAAAACAGATTTACAAGTGCAAAAAAAAAAGCAATAATGCAGTTCCTCTAGTGTCCACTCGAGGCTGAGTCAGAAAGTGAGTTCATTCCCATAGACGCCCATTTTAAAATATTCACTCTTACAGCATTAAAACCATGTTTACAGTCTGGCACGGAAAAATAGTTTTGGCCTTTATAGATGGCCATCTATAGATGGAGTAAGGGGTGTGGTGGCTTTAATTGACGGGCGTTCAGACAGGCAGCTGGAGGCGATTAGTGTCTGCCAGGCCTCCCCTCAGCTAATGTGAATCACTAAACTGGACCTCTCTGCTATTTTTATGCAGTTTGGAGCATTTTTAAAGGCGAATAATGTGGCTTGCTGTGTTTGTGATGTTCGTGTTGGAGTTCTGATGAGTGAAATTCTGCTGCCTGATTACCAAGTCTGGTAGTGTTAGCTGGTAGGATGTGCTGACACTGTCAGAGTTAGGTATATTGATTTTAATGGAAATGATGATGTGTTCTTTAAACTTTGGCTTCATGAAATAAATAAATAAATAAACAAACACCTTTTGCAGCAATTACAGCTTGGCAGACCTTAGGCATTCTAGCTGTCAATTTTTCAAGGTAATCTGATGAGATTTCACCCCATGCTTCCTGGATCATCTCCCACTAGATGGACTGGCTCAGTACCATACAGTCAAGCTGCTCCCACAACAGCTCAAGAGGGTTCAGATCCAGAGACTGTGCCGGCCACTCCATTACAGTCAGAATTCTGGCTGACTGCTCATTCTTTAAATATTGCTGAAAGTGTGTTTTGGGTCATTATCCTGTTGTAGGATGAAAATGGTGCCAATCAAGTGCTGTTCGTGGGGTATGGCATGGCATTGCAAAATGTTGTGATAGCTTTCCTTCTTCATACTGGTGTGTGACAGGTACTATTGAGTGTAACTGCCAGCTGATGACCTGTGAGGTGTCTTCGTCTTAAACACTCTCAGATATTTGTCTTCTTGTAGAGTTGTGCACTGGGGCCTCCCACTCCTTTTTCTGTCCTTGTTAGAGCCAGTTTATGCTGCTCTCTGAAGAGCGTAGTTAATAGCATGGCAAGAGATTTTAAATTTCTCGTGCTGAATAGCCTTGAATGATTAATTAGCCCTATAAAATGATGAACTTGGATTAGTAGCTATACCAAGAGATTGATACAGAGGACTGACAGTTGCTAATAATAGGCCTCAATGCAAAAATGTAGATCATTCTTTAAAAAATCATCTGATTAATTTTCTTTTTTGTGACAAGGATCAAATTCTGTTTGTGAAATGCATGAAAATGTGTTTTTCTTTGGAAAAAAATAACGTTTGTAAGTGATCCCAAACTTTTCAGTGGTAGTGTACATTCACATTAACCTTTATTCAGCTGACAAAAGTACAAAGAAAATATTTTCAATATGTTTTTCAACTTAATAGTAGTTTGTAAATATACACAAATTTAGCATTTGATGGCAGAAGCATATTCAACTAAGGTTGGGACAGAGTCAAAGTAAGATTGAAAAGTGCACAGAACATTCAATGAATGCTGGTGTGGAAGACTTCACATTAAGCAGGCTGAGGTCTCGTGATTGGGTATAAAAGTAGCATCCATCGTAGGCTGAGTCTTTGTAGGCAAAAATGAGTCGTGGCTCACCCCTTTCTGCTGAAATTTATGAAAAAATTGTTAGACTGTGGAGAATTTGGGTCTTTCAACATCTACAGTGCATAATCGTGTGAAAAGATTCAGTTAATTCGAACCATCTCGGTGAGTAAAGGCCAAGGTCAGAAACCACTTAATGAATTCACACAATCAACTAGCTAAGAAAAAAAATCATACTAATGTAACAGATGCAGCCACCTGGGTATGGGAGGACTTCAGAAAATCATTGTCGTGTCCAGAAATCTAACCTGAAACTGTATTACACAAGCGAAAAGCCCTACATCATCTCTATCTGGAAATATTGCTGAGTTCTCTGGGCCTGAACTTATCTTAGATGGACTGAAAGCCTGTGAAATCGTGTGCTGTGGTCAGATGAAATGGATGTTGACTATTTCACATTGTTAGCAGTGAAAGGTGCAAATGCCAGCATCTGTGATGTTATAGGGGTGCATCACTGACCGTGGCCTGGGTGAGTTGCATGTATGTGATGGTACCATTCGTATACATGCAACTCACCCATGCCAGGATGAACTTGGCCCATCATGTAGAGAATAATCAAACAATGAACTGCAGACTGCGGAGCATCTGAAGTGTTACATCAAGCACGAATGGATAAGATTTCAGTTGCAAAACCACAAAAATCAGTATCCTCCAAAGTGATTAAAAACTGTTATTAAAAGGAAAGGTGATATAACACAATAGTAAACATGCCTCTGTTCTAACTTTTGTTGGGTGTGTTGCACCAATCAGAGTTGAAGATTAATTTGACTAATAGCACTTGTGTTCTTTTGTTTTTCCTGACATTCTGTTTGGAAAAAGAAAGGGGAAAAATAAAAACAAAAAGCCCCTGGTGACTACTTGTTTTAATGTTTCATTTGTACACATAACAGTAATCTATCCTGAATACTCAATTTAACAGCTATCTGCTTCCATGAAGAAAGCGTGTGAAAGGGCTTTGATTCCTTTTTCTTGGCTTCTTCTGGCTTTTGATTTCTGTTTCCTGAGCAGATGAAAGCAGTGTTGGTGGATATTGAGGCAGTGTTGGTGACCATGATTGGAGGGCTGCAAGTGTGAGCATGCAAGCTGGGGACAGGAACCAAATTCCCTTTTTCAGATTGGGGCAACGTGGACAAAGAGAAGTTCAATCATCAACTTTGAAAACAGGAGGTCAAGGGCCAACCAAATGATCACAAGACAGGGTATTTGTATGCTTTCATTCGTCCTGAATGTCTCACTGCTGTATGGCTTTTCTAACAGGAAAGCAGGAGAGATGAAAAGGAACTGTTTTACATTTTATAAATGTGGCCTTGAGGAGAAAACACCAACTGCTGTTTGAAGGCATGTGCTTCGTAGAACGTGTATAATAGATTGGAGGGGAAAAAAAACATTCAAGATGTTTAGCCTTGCTATTCACTTGCCTCATTTCATTGTTCAGTCAGAAGTCATTTACGCAGCTCATGCTTTTGTTAAAAAGCGGGGGAGCAGGCCAGAGAGAAAATGAAACATTACTTTTCAAAAAGAATATCAGCTTTTCTAAGGGAGGTTGTATCTCAATAATTGATGCAAGAGATGAAATTTTGAAAAACTCCTGCACTGACCAACAAGATAAGATTATTTATCCTGATAACGATGGCACATAATCATGAGTATCTTTATCAGTGGATCTTTTTTTTCTTTTGCACTAGCTAACTCTTATTCACAAAAATTTCATTTCAGAAATTCCTACTGTAATTGTGTTTTCAGTATACTCATGGCTGACTTTCTATCCTTGACACTTTTGTGTTGAATGTGCGTCATTCCATTTCTATTTACTTCAAAGTCCCCAGAGAACCAATATTGCAAAAGATTTGTCCAATTATCTGTAGCCAAAGTTAGACGGGCAAGGGCCAATCAAATAATCAGTCTGAAGAACCCTCTTGCACATTAATTTTGCTTGAAGATCACACCTGAGGGCTATTGCTTTTTCGACATGAGAGCCTCTCTGAAGGGGCGGTGTCACAGTGGCCCTGAAAGAACCATCCTGTTTGATGGCTTCTTTGAGGGGTGATGGAGAGATGTGGCTGCTTTGTCTGTTTAGCACATTTAGTGGTGTTTGGTCATATCTTTTTATCATTTGTGACTTACACTATCGCTTAAAAGTTTGGAGTCACTTGGAAATTCTCTTGTTTTCCATGAATACACACATGAAATTAGTCTGAATCGGAACTATAGCAAATGAACAGGACATGCTGACATTGTTGGAGTTAGAAATACGGATTTAAATGGAAATGATGAATGTGTTCTTCAAACTTTGTCTGCACCACCACCACCCCCACCCCCAAAAAAACAAACAAACAAAAAAAAGGGAAAAAAGCACCTTTTGCAGCAATTTTTTTTTTTAAGGTAATCTGATGAGATTTCACCCCATGCTTCCTGGAGCATCTCCCACACGATGGATTGGCTTGATGGAGTCTTCCTCTGTACCATATTGTCAAGCTGCTCCCGCAACAGCTAAAGAGGGTTCAGATCCAGAGACTGTGCCGGCCACTGTAATGGAGTGGCCGGCACAGTCCTACAACAGGATGAAACTGGCTTCAATCAAGTTCTGTCCGCAGGGTATGGCACGGCGTTGCAAAGTCTTATGATAACTTTCCTTCCACTCTATACAAATCTCCTATTTTACCACCTCCAAAGCACCCCCAGACCATCACGCTGCCTCCACCATGCTTGATTGATGGTATTAAGCACTGTTCTTCCATCTTTTTATTTGTTCTACATCTTACAATTGTTCTTCTGTTGGATCCAAATACCTCAAATTTGCACTCATCTATCCACAGCACCTTCTTCTTGTCTTCCAGTGTCCAGTGTTCTAGTGATTTCTTTTTATTGGCCAGTCTGAGATATGGCTGTTTCTTGGCAATTCTGCCATGAAATCCTGGCATCCTGAAGTCGCCTATTTACTGTTGATTCTGACTCTGGTGTGTGACGGGTACTATTTAGTGTAGCTGCCAATTGATGGCAGGAAGACCTTGCATATTTCAAGAAGATAATGCTAAGCCACATACTACAGCTATTACAACAGCATGACTTCATAGTAGAAGAATCTGGGTACTGTTGTGTAGTGGCTTGCGCACTCGCCTTACGAGTATACGGGTTCTAGTTCAGTTACAGGTGGGAACACAAGCTTCTCTCACCATGGTGGGTTGTGTCAGGAAGGGCATCTGGTGTAAAACCTCTGCCAAATTACCAATGTGGATTGATCTTCTGTGGCAACCCCTTTGGGTAGAATACAAGGAAACAGCATCCCAACCTCTTGGAACTGGGGTTTTAAAGCTTTAAACAGTCTTTTTACCAACACTGATCATCTTGTTACAAGGCAGTGATCTGGTGGGAAACCTTTTGTCCTGGAAGTCATGTGTACTGTAAGTTACTTTGACATGCACCACTTATCTCAACAATGTTGCAGACAAAGCATCTCCCACCCTCCATGAAAATGGCGCTCTCTGAGACCAGTGGCATGCCCTAGAAAGAGTCATTGCTTCTCAATCTGAAATGTAAAACCATGTAGAAGTGCCACAAATAGGGTGACCAGATGTCCCTCTTTATGTGGAACTGCACAGCATTTTTATCTGTTGTCCCCCTGTCCCACATTTTGAAAAATGTCCCACATTTTAATTGGATCTAGTTTTATAAAGTTAGTCACCACAAAATCAAAGTGTATTTTGTAGAATTTGGTGAAAGCTACCACAACTAAACAAAAATGCAGCTACAGTCAACACTGGGAAACCTCTAATACCTGGGTGAAACTGGAAAAAGGTGATTCTTACAATGTCTTTTTTTTTGGCAATATTGTTTAATTGGATAAAAAGAGTATTTACTTAGCAAAAGAGTTAAGACAGTCACTTTCAAATAAAATCAGCATCAGAATCAGAATACGTCATTAATCTCAGGGGGGATTATATAAAATTAAAAAGATATATAATGAAATATATCCTTCACATGCTACATGCATCTCAGCTTTAGTGTTCCATATTGCTGGACACAAAAATACCCTTTTGTCCAACATTTAGTTAGGATTTGGTCACCCTAATCATGAATCTGCATTCTTCATAGCTGGCGAATATGCAGCAACTCTAGTTACAAAGAGAAGATGAGTTGTATAGCAGTCTACAGAAAGAAGGCTGGTCTTAAGTCCATTTCCGACAATTTAAAACATTACGTAGTTTCTACCCAGCAAACTTTTCACTGTTGAATAATCCTCACCTGGCTTTTTTTTTTGTCAGCCTCTTGTCATGGTTGAAAAATGGTTCCAGACGCCACACATGTTCCCTGCATATTAGATGGACAAAGTGGTTAAATGACATTGATGTTCGACTTTCCAACAAGAAAAAGTTTGTGTTTAAGAACTGTTTTCTACTTTATCGGTTAGAATAAAACCAAATTGGATTGGATTGGATTACTTTATTGTCATTTCAACTACATATAAATACACAGTGAAACAAAATAGCGTTCCCCCAGGACCCAGTGCCCCATACAAGGGTTAATTCCGGCCCAGCACAAAACCCCGCCCGCGATGTCCTCTTCCCCGGCTACCGGCATCAGGCGACGCCGAGGACTGAAGGCCCGGTCCACACAGCAAGCCGAGATCGGAGCCCCCAAAAACCGCCCATCCGCAGCATCAGCCCTGCGACGATACTCCCCCTGGAACCCAAAAACTTTGGTTTCCTGGACGCTGCCCGGCAGGTCATGAAAAACAACGCCACCGGATTGCCAGTTAGCACAGTCTGTGGACGGAGCTATGGTACAGAGCTACGATGCCGTCTGGTCGTCCTCGAACCTCCAACTTTCGAACACGAACTCCACTGTCCCGGCATCCACACCACCGATTACCGGGTCAAAACCGAGTCAAATCAGGGACAATCACAGGGGTATGAGCACCACCTTGGTTCCGGAGTGACTGCACGCTACCATCGCGCCGCCATCTTGGCCCATTAAATGAACGATACTTTCTCAATAGAATGAAAGAGGTGAAACAAAGGGAAAAAGATACACTGTGAGGGGTAATTCAAAGTTGCAACCCTCACCTCTACAGCCAAGCTTTTTTCCTCCTGAGCCACAGCTATATGATTTCACACTTACAGTCTTGACATCCCTAATCTTTTAACACTGACATCAGGGACAGCAAGGCGATGAATCTAACAGTTCAGTGCGTTATGTTCACCATGCAACAAGACTTAATTTGATGTGCATAATTGTGAATTGCTTCAAAGTTGTTATTATGAAAAATAACAGGCTATGGTAAGAGTAGTCTGTGCATGTGTAGAAAACGGGTGGACTTCTGTTCACAATCACACAATAACCAGATCAGTTCGCTGTTTTAAAAAAAAGCAAAGAAAGATGAATTTAATTCATTCATTGCAATAATTTGATCTACATTTCTTACTCGGTGAGAGAGAGTCTGACCCAGCCTCTTTTCTACATTGAAACACGGCATCCGTCTGTCTACAGTTCGTTTTTGCAGTTGTAGCGTGACCAATTTTCACAAGATGGATGACATTGTGGTTTCAACCATGTTTGCTGGATAAGAATCCTACTTGTAACTCATGCACAAGCGATCTGTAAATCTCAGCTCAACTTAAATTAACGGCACATGTGTTGCAATTTTTTCTCATACAGCATTGTGGGAACAGAAATGAGGCTTCAGTCAGCCATGTCACAAAAGAGAGAAGCAAACACTTGGGAATACACGATCACTGTGATGGTAAAAGAGACTAAAGCCAAGCAATGCATATTATTAGTTGAATAAATGGGGGGGATTACAAAACAGAGACAAACATGCAGCTTGAGAGTGAGATGTGGCTGCAGCAAATTCAGAAAGACACAACTTCAAATTTCACCACAGGCTTGGACACGTATGTGTCCCAAGCAGCAATACAATTACATAACTAGTAGGAAAATCATCTAGTTAAGCACAGACTTTGTTAAAATACTGCTGGGCCCAAACTACAGGAGTTTTAAAAGCCTAACCATTTCTTATCATTCACTAATTTTGTACAATTGGTCCAAAATGCTGCTGCACGCCTTTTAACTGGAACCTGCATGTGAGAGCACATTTCCGCCGTTCTGGTACTTTTTAGGATTAATTTTAACTTTTTATTGTTTGTTTTTGTGTTCTCTTAAGGAGTTAGCACCATGATATCTTGGTGACCTTTTAAACACCTATGTGCCTTCCAGGTCACTGGGGTCCATTGACCAGTCAAACATTACAGAGCCTAAGACAAGACGTAAGAACAGGGGAGGACTGACCTTTCTCGGCTGTAGCGCCAAAATTATGGAACAACATGGTCTTATTTATTTATCTTTTATATGTTCTGTTGTGTGTGTGGTTAAACTGTTCTTTGTATTTTATTACGCTTTTCTTCCTGCGTGACCCTCCTAGTTATTTGTCTGTACACCACTTTGGTTAACTCTGTTGTTTTTAAATGTTCTTTATAAATAAAGTTGGATTGGACTGGAATTTCTGATTGCTTTGCCAACATAAGCAGAAACTTCTAATTTTCCTTTCTCACATCTCAGAGTCACACTACAAAATCTGAAAATAATGGCACAACACACTGTACATATTAAGATTGTTGTGCCAAAGAGAGCATTGCATCACCTTAATTTGTCTTGCTTGAAAGTCAGTGTAAACAAAATGGAGACTGTGCTGCAAGAACGAACATTACAGACAACAAGGTTGAACAAGTGTAGATGAGAAAGTGTTCGGGGAAACGTAATGAGCACATGCTGTCCACTCTTCAGTGAGAACTGGACGTAGCATTTTAACTGTCAGTCATGTCTTAATGGCTGAAAAAGGAGGGATCATTTAAAAGAATTTGAACATGATTTATTCGGGTACAGAGTTTGAGTACTAAATCATTGGGCAATTAGGCTTCAGATGAAGAAACATAGCAGCGGGGAGTGGTAGGAAATAGGACAGGACCCCCCTAGAGTGTAGATGCTGGTGGTCGAGCAGGTGGATGGGCGAGGAGGGTTGCATGAATGAGTGTCTGAAAGGCGGAATGACGGAAAAGTGCTGAGATTTAAAGTGCAGGGAAGAGGGGCTGATTGGCTCACAGATTGCAGGCAAGAAAATGATTGGGTCAGAGTGATGACAGCAAAATTGAGTTGACAGCATGTGAAAGCTGAAGTGATGTAAAGAATTTGCCTGAATACCCAGGAATGCCGGCAGATGAGTGAATACAGGTCTTCTTTACTGAACTTACTGTCTTCTCTCTCCAGCAGTCCTTGTCTCTCTCTGCTCTAATACCATGGGGTCTTTACCTTACACTGTAAAGCCCCTTAAGGTGACTTTTGTTGTGAATTGGTGCTATATAAATAAAATAAAATTGAATTGAATTGGATAAGCTTCAGATAATATTAGCAGGCACATTACAAGAGTTCAAATATGTGGGAGAATTTCACAGTCACAAAAACAGTGGTATAAGTACAACTTCTAAAGGAAAGTTAAAGTTATTTCAGAATACCTTATTTTGGGACAAAGTAAGTGAAGTATTAAAGCAGTTTTTGTCAGATTTGATCAGAGATCCAGTTGCTTTAGATGTTGCTTCTCAAATGTCTGCAGGTCTGTGAAGATCTCTGCCAAGAGGGGATGCATGCTTCAAGGAGGACTTTGACTGCATGAATTTGTTTTTGCTACATGTAGACAAACATTTCTTCCATTGCAGCTTTCCAGCACATTGTTACAGCAGATGGTTTTGTGGTTGCCATTTGAGAAGCCCACTAATTCACTTCACTCTCCTTATCGACTCGATTTCATCGGTGGTTGTGAAAGTGCTGCAATAATCATTCAGATACTTTCAGGGATGTGGTGTGGACCCAAAATCAGACAGAACACAGGTACTCTTTTGCAGGTTTTAATGACTGACGAGGTATTGTAGTGAATATGCAAAGTCTTTAGGTGTGTGGGGAGGCCTGGTTTCTGCTGTGGGCTCTTGTGTTTCCTGAATGGGAAGAGCAGTGACTGGGTCCAGTTGAATGGAGAGCCGGCTGGTGGTTATGTGACAGGTGGGGTCCAAGCCGGGGGGGTGATGCAGGTCCTTATACTGGATACCAGAGCGTCTTACTGTGACTGGCTTGATACTTGAGGAGTGGGAGTGGGTCAGGCAGGATATATGAGGTCCTGAGCAGAACAGAGAGAAGGCATCAGAAGGTCCACTAGACAAGATCATTATCAAGACTTAACAAAGCTGGCCTGGTTTACTACTCTAGTAGTAGCTACGTTCTGGTGTAGGATGGAGGGAACATCTGCCTCCATCTCACCCTACTGTATACCTTGCATCCCCTTCCCTCACATCAACTCTTTTCATGTCCTCCTTCACTATATCCACTATCCCTCCTCTGAACATGTCCAAACCATTTCAGCCTAGCCTCTGACTTTGTCTCCAAACTTCTCAACCTGAGCGGTCTCTCTGATGTACTCATTTCTAATTCTAATTTATCTCAGCATTTTCAATTCTGCCACCTCCAGCTCCAACTCCTGTCTTTTTGTCGGTGCCACTGTCTCCAAACCGTACATCATAGCAGGTCTCATTACCATTTGTAAACCTTCCCTGTCACTCTTGCTTCTATCCTTCTGTCACACGGCACCAGTGACACTAGTCTCCACCCATTCCACCCTGCCTGCACTTTCTTTTTCATCTCTTTTGTGCACTGTCTGTTGATTTGGATGGTTGACCCCAGGTATTAAAACTCATCCTCCTTCACTACCCCAACTTCTTGCATCTTCACCATTCCACCTGCCGCCTTCTCATCCACACACACGTATACTGGCAAATATAACTTAAATAAAGTGAGATGAAGACACCTGTTGCTGGACACTGATTGAAAATGCAGCTAATTAGGCCTCATAGATAAGTTATCAGGAAAGTTTATGTTGGTGATGCTTGACTGATCACCACTTAATCACCAAAAACTTTTTTAGTCACTCCAGTAAAGTACTGACACTTCTTAGCAAGATATGTTTCATTTCTGACATTACAGTTCCAGTGTAAAATGATGTATAAACACAAATGTTACCATTTTATTTATGTTCTGGTAGTAATAAAGTGTTATAATTGGTATTGTATCACAATAATATGTATCACATCAATTACTGATATTGAGCCTTGTCACTAACCAAGGCCCAGGGCCTGATTTCTCATCTGAATGTTTGGGCCAAAACTCTTGCAGTGTGAACACAGTTCACAGTTGTCTAAATAAAGTATTAAGTGGTTTCTGATTAAGTCATAGTTGCAATCAAAATCTGTGGTCAGTCCATTTTTATAAATGAGGCCCCAGAACGTCTTTGCCATTCCTTTCACTGGCAGGTCTAATGAGCGGTGAAGCAGACGTAATTATCAATATGCAAATGGCATCAGGCTTGTGAATAGGCATCCACTTCCACAACGGCGGATATTTATAAAAATGCAACCATGTGTACCCACGGCTTCGTAAATCTGATTGAAATAATGTCAAAATGAAAATTGCTGTGAGAACATCTGGTCTAATTACCTGCCTTATCAGCGAAAAACCAAATCATTTTTAAACGTGCTTAATGTTTCCATACTCCATTCAGCTGTACTGAAGTCTAGTCTCTGTAACATGCAGACCTGATCACAGAAAATCCTCTGACCATAAACCACAGGGAAAGACCGCTCTCATCCGCTGTCTGTATACATTAAAACAGGATGTACCATCTGTTATTTTTATATACCACTGAAGGATTATGTAAACACCAATAAAGTGAAGACAACTGGGATAAGAAAATGTTCAGGATCAGAATTTTATTAAATCTACATCTGTAAAATCTCTACTGCTTATTTCTTTTTATCCCTTTGCACATTTACGGTGGAGGCACAAGTGTTTTGTTGTATTGCCTTCTTATCTTCTCACCTCTATTCCATCCACTTTGCTGGCATTCTTAAGAGCAACACAGTGAACGCCGTCAGCGCGGCTGCCTCCAGGTTTTTAACGAATGGACATGCTCGAAATGAGACAGCATCAACAATGCAGGGCCTCCACTTTTAGTTAATATTGAAATGTATTCAGAATGTTCATTATGCTGATTATTACAGAGCATTGCATGTCTTTAAAAAACACCTACACAATCATAACCAGACTAAAGGGAAGGAACGGGCTTAACAAATAAGGCTGATCGCACAAAACCTGGCATATTTTCTTGGGTCCAAATGAGTTTTGAAATGACATCTAATCTGTTTCTGCAAAACAACACATAGAGATGCACTACATGCAGAGTGAATCATCTTACAGAAAAAGAAAAATCTAAATGCATCAGCCGGTCAAAACCACTTTATACTGTATTGATGGAAATGATGAAAAGCAGCCAGTCAACATAAAAAAAGAGCCACAGACTTTGGAGTTCATCCCACATTATAGTAGCTTTGTGGGCTAATGACTCCTTTTGAGCTGAGGCACGTGTTTTATGTTACATTTTGCCTGGGTAGACGAGCTACCAAAGGCACATCCACCAGGGGAAAGAGCACTCCTAACATCCATTAGCAGAATAGATGGCTAATTAGCTGCTAGTCAGCAGTGGCACACTGTCCTTGGCTTGTAAGTTCCAGTTAACGGCACAGGTGATAATAAGCCCATCTGATAGAAGGCATTTTGACATGTCATCGCAGGAAAACCACAGGTGTAACTAATAACACTGATAATGGCTGCATGCACTCCATTTAGGTTAACTAATTACAAGGGCCTGTTGCTCTGCATGTCCCTCTGTATTTTCCTGAAAAGGCATTCCTTTCACCTCAGTGAAAGACATCATGAAAAGGAGAAATGATAAATGCTTAGGAAAAGACACCCACTGTGGTAATGCAATCTGAGTGTGCTTACTGTACAGCCCGCTTCTTTATTATGCAATGGCAGATGTCATAGATGTGGTTCTGCGGTGGTTAAACTACATTTTCCAAAAACAAACTACAAAAAGCACATCTTTGATACTTCACCCTGTGCATCCTTACTATGTTGTCTCATACAACATATAGAAATGTTTACAACTCGGTGAAAAATATGATATTATACTGAGGAGTCTTCTATTATCTTTGGCTTAGACAACGTCTGATCATGGTGGCAGCAGGTTAATTGGGGTATTCCAGATGTTCTCCCCCCCAGCAACACTTTCCAGTTCCTTGAGC
Organism: Etroplus canarensis; assembly: GCA_015106775.1. Taxonomy (NCBI): domain Eukaryota; kingdom Metazoa; phylum Chordata; class Actinopteri; order Cichliformes; family Cichlidae; genus Etroplus; species Etroplus canarensis. The sequence goes on along the minus strand of VUQH01082106.1, from coordinate 2,030 downwards.
AGGATCCTGAAGCATTTGCGGGCCTGATGATACAGGCTCTGGTTCTACCCTGGGGTCTCCACCCAGTTAGGCATAAAACCTCCAAAGGGAGGCGCCCAGGAGGCATTTTAACTAGATGCTCAAATTACCTCAGCTGGCTCCTTTTGACATGAAGTAGCAGCGGCTCTACTCTGAGATCCTGTATGTCCGAGCTTGCAATCTTACTCAGATTTCATGACCATAAATTGAAGACTGGGGTGTGGATAGACTGTTAAATCGAAAGCTTCACCTTTCAGCTCAGCTCTCTCTTCACTGGAACAGTGCAATGCTCACATTACTGCCAGTGGCACCGACCTCCTGGTCCAACTCATGCTCTGCCTTCCTGTCACTTGTGAATAAGGTCCCAAGATACTTAAACTTTCTGGCTTGGAGCAGCTTCTCTCTTCCAAACTAAAGGGAGCATTCCACTGTTTTCCAGCAGAGAACCCTAACCTCAGACTTTGACTCTCATCTTAACCATACTGAAGTTGGAATTAGGAAAAAAAAATGGCACCAGAACTGAAATAAATAGGTTATCACATTTGGGGATAGTTGCTCATCTTCCTGTCCACTCATATTTTCTCTCTTTGCTGAACAGATCATTTATTTCAAAGTCTTTGAAGTCAAATTATGATAATCCCAAAGGCTAGCAATACAGGATGATGGATGAATGCAAACCGAGGTGCGCTGCAATGTTAACTTCACTTTAATCATTTTATTGTGGCTTTCTCAATCCAGGGTGTCAAATGCTACGTTTCTGACAGACCTGCCGATGTTGCAGGGGTACACACAAGGTGTCTTTTGGTCTCATTGCCTTGACCTGTCAGCTGTGAGAATGTCTCATTTTAAGATATGACTACTGGCGTTGAACAAAGTCCACATTAGGATGTGAGAAGTTTTGCAGTCAGACACTGCTGGTTGTGCCCTGTTTTAATGTGCTTCATTTTTACTCGCTGGTTAGGTTTTGGCACCAAAATATCATGTTAGGTTAAGAAAAGATTATGGTTTGGCCTAAAATACAACCCCTAGCAACTTTAAACCGGCATGGGGAAAAATGTTGCTTGCCAACTATCTAATGCCGTAACACAGAAGCAGAATGGGAGATAATAACCATATTGAAATAGTGACCTCAATATTTGATACCCAGCAATTAATTTCCTGGTGTTTTATAAAGTGGAAGCATTTAGGAAACACAGCAAAAATTACAGAGCGGGATCACTGAGTGTTGAGGTTCGGAGTACATAAAAGTCAACAACACTCTGCTGACTTAATAACTGAAGAGTTCCAGACCTCCTCTGGCATTAACATCAGCGCAAAAACTGTGTGCTGGGAGCTTCATAGCATGAGTTTTAATGGCCGAGCAGCTGTCTACAAGCCTTGGATTACCAAGCACAATAATAAGTGTTGGATGGAGTGGTGTAAAGCACACCGCCACTGATTTGGTGAATGCCAGGAGAAGGTTGGCTGACTGACTGCATTGTGCCAAAATCTGGTGGAGGAGGAATAATGCTATCGGGTGATTTTTCTGGGACTGACCTGGGCCCCTCACTTCCAGTGAATGGAAATCTTAATGCTTCAGCTTACCAAGACATTTGTGGATAGTTCTATGCTCACAGCTTTGTGGGGACAAAAAAAGGTGAAAACTGTCATTTCAAATGACTTTTTACAGTAAATGTTCTGTAACATTCAGTCTTATTTTTTCTTCTGTCATCACACACATGCATTTCTCCATTTTAATATTAAGAAACACATTCACACATTCCAGCACTTAGACAGCAAGACAAAGTCACACAAGGATAACCTTGTCCTGTAAACATACGTTTTATCACCTTCTCCCTTAATTTGCCTCCTAATTGAAAGGATGCATCTACCAGCCTGTTCAGTGTACCATGAGATATTTTGGTATTCAACCTGAGGATAAAAGCAAAATCACTCAAGTCATGTCTGACAGCAGGTTATCGATCTAGAGGCAATTTTATTCCCCCATCAGGAGAAACCAACACCCCCCCCAC